>JANRGW010008859.1:0-26069 GCA_024733675.1 Psilopsiagon aymara | reverse complement strand
CTGTCTCTGCTTCCTCCCGGCTCCCCCTCCTCCCTGGCAGAGCATGAGGCTCAGAAAGTCCTTGGCCAGACCAAACACCACTAAGCCATTAACTAGAACATCGGTATTATCAGCCCTGCTCCCAGGCCAAAAGTCAAAAACACAGTGCTGCAGCAGTTACTGAGAAGGAGAAAAAATGACTGCTACTGCTGAACCCAGGACAGTCTTAAATAGTTACTGGTTTTAAAATAGTTCTCAAGTAATTTGGAAGAGACAGTGATTTGGAGAATTATCTCTCTGTCACTTCATGCCAGTACTACTAATAATATGCCAGTACCCTCTGTTATACCCATAGTTCTAAAATACTAATTTTAAATCTAATTAATTACAGTGGAATTGTAAACCATGTATTTAACAAGGAGATGGCATGGATGATGTGTTTAAAAAAAGAATTAAAGTCCATTAATAGAATCAGAAGAATTCATAAATGCTGAATAAAAACTGAATTCCTTCCAAACAAATGAGCACACACACACACACACAAACACAAACAGCAACAACAAAAAAACCCCAAACAAACAAAAGAAAAAAACAAAGTGAACTGCAGCTGTGATTTTTTATTTCTTGTTAAATGAGTATTGTATTCAGGATATAAATTTCAGGTATCATTATTTCTGACAAAGAGCCATTATAAAGGAATATACCTCTTCATCTTCTATTCAGTAATACTAGTAAATGTTTAAGATGAGAAGTAAAATCTTGGTGTGAAGTTTTCATAAGTAAAACTACCCTTTGAACTACATTTAAATTGTTATAATTTGTGATTACTAGACCATTCAAATAGATTCTTTTTCTGATGTAAGGTCATAAATGTCTTCTTTAAAGGTATTATCTGAAAATACTGGGTTTTTTTTTAAAGCAACAAGATATTACAAAGAGGAAAGAGGAATATTATTTATTTTTTTTTTAGCTGTAAAAGATGTTATCACAAGAATGTTCTCTGACTTCAGCTTGTATAGCTGAGATTATTCTAATGATGGGAAGCCTGCAGGATTGATCTCTTTCATCCTTTTTGCGATGTATTGACCTGTAAAAGATACCTCAAATTAGGTGAGCAGGATACCAAACAAGAAAAGTTTTTTGTATTTTTATCTAGTTGTAGTTAAAATAGATAAAAATGTACTTTATTATGCCTTTTTTTTTTCTTTTTCAAAATCAAATTGACTGTGTTTCTGTCTCCTGCTGAAACTAATAAAAACCAATTCTTCTTCAATTTGTATTGCCAAGCACAAGTTATATAGCTGAGACTTCATTTTTAGTGGAGATGCAGAGAAGTCAAAATAATGTGATGGAATATTGCTCTTGTTAATGCTTAGTACATCTTTTATTTTCTTTAGGAACTCCTTTGGATATTGTATGCTTTGATGGATACTGTTGCACCTAAATAACTACATAATTCTTATTGCTAACCACCTATGGGGAAATAAAGCAGGTGTTTGGTGCTGACTTCCCATGTCTATCCGAATCCATGTGAGAGAATTGCTGAGGGTCTCTTTGAATACATTCATTGTCATGGCAGCAGATCAAAGAGTCCACACATATAATGGTCTCTTTTTTTTTTTTCTATTCTGGTACATTATAACTTCCAAAATCTTTCCTGTATTACTTCAAATCTGATGCCTGCTCTTCACAAAGGAAGGAAAGGCAAATTGTGTTTGTTTTTTTAATATATATATGTTAAAATAGAACCATCAGATTCTACCTACAGGGTGTAACCAGACCATGACAGTGTTAGAGGGTAATTTTAATTTTATTTTAGTTTTCATTTTCCTTTACTCCATTCCTGATTTTTCTGCTTGCCTAAAAATAATGTAACAGCCTTTGATCACTGTCTCCTTTCAAAAGTCCTGGTAGTGTGAAAATGCTTCTTGCACACAAGGTAGCAATTTTACTTCCCATAAATCTGTCAAATCAGCATTCAGCCTTATCCCAGGAGCAAAGCTACTGCAGAGTTGTACCCAGCAAATGAAGAACATTTTTGTGTTAAACAAAAATAAGACTCTTTGGTCAGTTTATCTGATAAGTTCTCAGCTAGGAGTTTGCAAAATTCATTTGGAGGCTTACTTATTTCAGAAGAAATAAGGGATGGAAGCACACTTAAGAGAGTTCTAGGTGTTGGTGCTGGAAATTAGGGATGAAGAAATGGTTGGAGAAAGGTTGCTCACAGAAGCTGTGGATGACTCATCATTGTTCAAGCGTTCGGCGTCAGGATAGGACTTTGAGAAACCCGATCTAGTAAAAGATGCCTCTGCCCATGACAGGAAGTTGGACTAGAGGGTCTTTGAAGTTTCCTTCCAACCCATGACTGGGAACATTCGGGGTTAGGCTGGACAGGGCACTGAGCAGCCTGATTTAGCTGAAGATGTCCCTGCTCATTGCAGGGGGTTGGATTGGATGACCTTTTAAGGGCCCTTACAACCCAGATTATTCATTGACTCTATGGTAAAAGATGAATATGGCTTTAGATTTTTATCCACAGAATATTCCTTTCTCTGTGCTGCAGTTTCAGTGAGACATAAATGTCTCTATTATGAATTCATTAAAAAGCAAGAATGGTAAGAAATGGCTAAATATCATGACACAGAATAGAGTAGGGAGACATTTATTATTACGCTGCTGTTTGGATATGCCTACCTCAAGGATTATCTGAGGCGTTTAGTGGTTCGTTGGTATATCAGATGCTTTGACTATTATGATTTATTTTGAACTTTGTTTGTATCTACACCATCCATATTATTGTTTCAAATGCTGAATATCTTGTAGTTGTTGACATTTCATTAAAGAAAAGGAGAAAATCTTTACTTTAAAAACTTTGGGGCTAAAAAAAACTTCAGGCTAAAATCAAATTGATGCAGTCATCAATCTGATGCAGTCATCAGTCCAAGACATTTGAATTTTTTCATGACTGGCTGCGTTATATTCAGGCAACAAGAGGTATTCTGCAAAAATTCACCATTGTAAGAAACCATGAGAGCATTTTTATTCCTAAAACAAATCCCAAACTGAAGAAAATAGAATCCCTGGGACAGGACAAGTAACATGTGCCTTGTTGCACTGAGGCTGGAAAAGGCCACCTACAAGAAACAGAAATGAAAATTTAAAGAATTAATGAATAAGTGCATTTCAGAAACATTTGTTTTGCTTGTGTTTCCCCTGGTAATGCTACATATGATGTATGTTACTAGGACTGTAAATAAATGGTACCTGTATAAATCAGTTGCATAAAAGCCGTGTTTTTTCTTCAAGACCTGCATTTATTTTTCTGATATAATATGTGGCTGAAAAGTGACCTTATGTAGCTCATAGGTTTTGGTTGATTAAAAAAAAAAAAAATTGTATTGCCTTTCTGATAAAGAACAAGGAAATCACGGAAGTACCAAACTATGCCTGTGTCGATGGTGGTCTGAAATATGCTTGAGGATTTCATTATAAGTCATGATTTGCAAGGAGTATGTCTCTGCTGAGTACTTTTTGTACATTTAATGCTTTTATCATTTAGTACACAGTTTATGACAATGGATTTCCTCAGCATTGGGGTTTCTAACAAATTCAATCATTCAAATGATCCTAAAGGATTTAGTAGAAAGAGAGACGTTCACAGAATAGAAATAAACAGCATATTTATGTATTGCTTTATAGGGCAGAAAGAAAACCTGTATAATTCAGTCTTGGAACTGAACAGGTCTGTAAATAGTTCGTTAATGTTCACTGATGCTGCATGGAGTTTTAAATGATTTTGCACATTAGAAAGATGTTAAAGATCCAGAGTAGGATCAGTTTGTCTTCCTTTTGGTCTTCTAAAACTTGGCATTGTGCAGTTGGGAAGGTGTACTCCTAAGTGTTTTGGTGAAACAACACAGAACTAGCTACTAGAAGAATGGTGAATGTTGGCTGAAGGGAATCCAGCAAAGGCAAAACTAGCGATAAACTAATAAACCTGATAAACTAATCTTTTCGTGTTGTTACTTTGATATCTGTTTAATATCTGATGAAACAAGTATAAAAGAGAAGTATAAACAGCAAAATAATTAAAGAATATTTAAAGATAAGTCTGTAAAATAGGACTTTGTTCTGCTTCTTAAAGAAGAATGTAGGTCAAAACAGATGTAACCTTGGTGTAGAGGAATTAATGAGTGGATGAAGTCTGTAGCGTTTTGCTTCCCCTCCAGATTTCTCAGATTCAGTTTATTACAACTTCAGAGAAAGGGAGGACATTCAGTCATTATTACCTGGTTATTATAAAACTAATAATTTTCAAAGCTATTGTTTAATTACTATTTCCTCACTGTTTCTTTTACTTATGAGCATATTTTTATTTATTTATAAAAACAATTCTTTACTTTTCAAAACTCTTAATATTGCAGAGCATTAAAGATAGCCTGGGGAGACTGCTGGGTCATGTAGATGTTATTAACAAGAAGAAGATGCCAGCTTTGCAAAGTGCTACACCGAGGGAAGCAGCAAATATACAAGAAAAGCTGACTCAGCTTAATCTTCAATGGGAGAAAGTTAACAAGATGTACAGGGACCGACAGGCGTAAGTAACTTTTAAAAATTTCTGGTTTTGATGGCATCTATTAGTATTTGACCTGCTGTTGGTGATTGTTTCCTAGTTGTCTTTTTTTTGCTGAAATACCTTTTAAAGTCTCAAATGATACTTTCCTGTAACTAAGAATATATAATGTTTATAAGGAATTGTGATGTAATTTATGAGCAGTTTCGTAAAATTGAACATATTTTGACAAACTACCACTTACATTGGACCAAAATCTAGCATGATATTGGGTACATATTCCCATGTCACTGTAATAACTGACATACCCTTACCCTGAGAAAGTACTTGGCATTTACTCTTTTGTACCTGTACTCTTGATTTGACTCTGTGATGGCTGCCTCAGGATAAAATCCCTTTTAATTGCAGAGGATTTATGAGTTTGAAGAGCAGTTCTCAGTTTATATATAATTGCTAGCAACTCTAAATCCAGTGTCATCTTTATAAATCTGTATATTAGACATTATATGACAAGGCAGGACAATCAAGAAAAGTATAGGAAGGCATTAAGATGATAATAAGGATGTGATCTCCTACAATACCATATAGTGCTTAGTATTATTTTTATCCTTGCATATTATTTCTGATGTTTGCAATCTGGGAATCATATTATGATACAAAATATAGCCAAACCTAATTTCTTTCTTCAAGACATGGCTCATGTTAGTAGCATATTAGAGAGAAACAATCCAGTAATTTATTTATACTCTGCAGTAGATGTCCAATGCTTAAAATTTTTGGCAAAGTGCAATGAAGTGCCTACTTCCTCTTTCAATTTTTTAAGTAGATGATATATCAGATGTTACTGGCATTGATGCAGAAATTTCTATTATGTGTATTATGCAGTATACTTGTTTTCAGTATCAGTAATCTAAGAGTTAACAAATAAGTTTGGCTTACAAAGAAAGTCATAGTTTCAAGGATTTATTGAATTACCACAGAATCAGCAGGTTGAGGGAAGTGATTCTGCCTTTCTACTCTGCTCTTGTGAGACCCCACCTAGAGTACTGTGTTCAAATGCGAGGCCCCTAGCATAGGAAGGATGTCGACCTGTTGGAGGGCTGGCCCCCAAGAGGGCCATGAAGATTATCAGAGGGCTGGAGCACTTCTCCTATGACAGGCTGGAGGAGAGAAGGCTACAGGGAGAACTTAGAGCAGCTTTTCAGTACTTAAAGGAGGCCTACAAGAAATCTGAAGAGGAATTAGTGACAGTACAAGGGGGAACAGCTTTAAACTGAAAGAGAGTAGATTTAAATTAGTTAGGAGAAAAATTTTTTTGCTTTGAGGGTGGTGAGACACTGGAACAGGTTGCCCACAGAAGTTGTGGCTGCCCAATGCCTGGAAGTGTTTAAGGTCAGGTTTCATGGGGCTTTGAGCAACCTGGCCTAGTGGAAAGTGTCCGTGCCCATGGCTGAGAGATTGGAGTTAGGTGATCCTTAAGGTCCCTTCCAATCCAAAGCATTCTGTGTTTTTCTTAAGAGTCCTTGACAGTTCTGAGAACGTAAACCATTAATCTTGTCAGGAAACTCATTAAATATTTATGACTGGTTTCATTTACAGAAATTGTCCATTCATAGGAATTTTACGAAATTGGCTCTTCAGACAACACTGAAAACTTGACATTCAAAGTTTTGTTTGATACGACAACTGCAAAGACAACTCAGAAACTAGTCTTACTTTTTTTTTTTTTTTAGAATAATTATCGTGGTTTAACGTAATGCCCAAATAAAGATTGTGTTGTGTAGTAGGAAGAGACATGAATATAAACATGTAAGCAGTGACTCTAAGAAAATAAAACCTTCCTATGATCTCACACTGAACAGATTTTGCCCTTGGTAACTTCTGTATTTTCTTTGTTTATGATTTTTGATCAACTGCTGTCACTTTGCAGATTTGTACAGAAATATTATTTCGACTCTCAGCCAATCACTAACTTTGTTTTTAGGTTACTGGAGAAAAAGAGAGCAAAGCTTAAAAAAATAATAGAGAGAATCATAGCAAAAGGTATAATTCAGTAATCTTCATGCCATCTCTGCTTTGTTGCAACATTTGAAGTGTAAGAAACTGAGACAGATTTATAATCTAGTTTCCAGATTCTCCCATGTGCAGTACTTTTTTTTAAATAGTAAGCCCAAATCTGGTTTGGTGAAATAAATTCTGGTTGTCATGATGCCATGTACAAAAATGAAGGGTGAGTAAATTAGAAGCAGAGACTGGAGCCAAGCTGCTTTCCCCAAGACTGGCTTTGTCCAAACCCTCACTGATACAGCAGACCAAGCTCTGAGAAACTTTTGCAATCTCCCCATGCATTTTCTACCACTAACACATAGAAAGGAGAGCGATTTACTGTTAGCTGAAAGCTTGGACCACCAGGACTGCCACTCAGTTGTCCCTTATTTAGACTATAGTGATATTTAGCCAGCAGCAGAAAGTGTTCTGAAGTGAAATAAATTAATGTTTGTCAAGTATTTTGAGGTCATCAGCTACAGGCACTGAAGAAGTGTAAAATATGACAACTCTCCAGTTGGCATTTGCCTGGGGGACTCATCCTCTTATAGTGTGATGGACAGCAATGCAGGCTGATGATAAGCTTGACTGCTGCCTGGAATTTCATGCCTTTCTTTCTTTATGTTTTATTTTTTTTATTTGTGGTGTCTGTCTTACTATGTTTCTACTATTGTTTCAGTGGTTTTGTTTGAACTATGAGGTGATCAATATAGCTTCTGCAGTTTGAGAGGTGCATTTGGACTGCACACAAATGCCAGAGAGGAAAGGAAGGAAGACAATATGGCCTTTAGCATTTTGCTTCTAGCAGTTGAAGTCCGTAAGGGGTGAAAGTATTCATGTAAGTCTGCCTTTGAGAAATTGATGGAGCTGTGTTTATGAGATACACTAGTGATGATGATGTTTTAGGACAGCTTTTGAATTATTATTGGAGCTCTGTTTTGCTTTCAAGGGAGTGTGTCTAAGTGAATGTGAGTATGCCATGTTTAAAAGGTTATAAAACCAAATATACTATAATATGTTCATTCCTGAATACTGTTTTTAGGAAATCAAAGGGTTGTAATGGCATGGAACTTTATATTTAAGTAAATTCAAAGTCAACTATCACCATGATGGAAGAACAAAAAACTTTCTTTGCCCATGTAGTTGCAAACAGAGACCTTACTCAGGATTTCATATAAATCAATCGAAACACATATGTTGAATTTTTTTATGTGAAATAGATTTTCTATAAGTCCTTATTAATTTCTAGATACTTTGTAATTAACTTTGTAGTGAGTTCCTTTAATTAGAAATCAAAATAGAGATTTAGTTAGTTTTACAATAAATCATGTGCCAGTTTAACAGTAATTCATTGTGATGGTGAATATTCAAAAAGTTTTACAAGTCTAGTTCTTCTACAGTATCTGAAAAACTTGTTGAACATTGTCATTTTAGCATGTTTCCTGTATTTAAACAAGTGTTCATACTGTACTTACTGTAAGCTAATGGGCAATATTTCACTGAAAAAAGTGTAAGTAAAAATGCTGTGATCATGCTAGTATACTCTTTTGGTTGTATTAGAAACTAGGATGAATGCGTTGTTTTACTCTTTTCACAAACTCATTGAAACTGTAGTCTTCAACTGACTAATTTTTAAGTAAAGCCTAAATCAAGTGTGGTTTCTTGATAGAAGTGAGTGAGTTTCTTTTGTACAAATTCATTTCAGAATATGGCAATTGGTTGTGTTTCCAACATATATATGGGAGTGATACCATGTTATACTAAGTGGAGGTATGGTTTCTAGTATGGGTTTAGTTTTTCAAGAGCACAGCAAACTCCAGGAAACAGCAGTAATGCCAAGATTTGTCTTTTGTGAGCTAAGGGGTAATTTATGATTTAATTTGTAACTTCAACCTTTGCTCTTATAATACGAAATTTCTAAACATTTTCCAATAGTTGTACTGAGATAATATAATCTAAATTTTGTAAGGTAGTTACATTACAATGCAGGTAAGAATAACTATTCAGATTCCATTATTTTTCCTATCCTTGTACCAGACGTTAACAATCTTTGCAGCAGCTTTAGATACTGTTTTTTTATATTAATCATGACTTTCTAGGAAGTGACACTAACACCAGGTCCCTATATATCTTCAGTGAGAGCACATAATATTTGAAAAAAAATAATATATAAAAGAAAATAGATTTATAAATGAATGTCTTATATCACTTTTAACTTATCAACTTACAACTTGTGGAAGGCACGGTTTCTTTCATCAGGACACTGTCTTCCCAGGATATATCTGCCTCAGCCTTGTTTCTGTGAACAGCACATACTCACTAAAAGTGTTTATTTCTAGCAGCGCCAGAAGTCATCGAATCAATAAAGTATAACAGACCTTTCTGAACAGAAGAACCATCCTTTAATTTTAAATATTTGTATAGGAGTTGCAAACCACTCTCAAAGAATACAAAATATTAAAAAAGCCAAAACCAAAAAAATACTCAAAAGAATCTAATTAAAAAGTAAAATGTTTAATTTTTACAGATATTATAGACCTTGAACATTTGCAGAACCATGAACATGAATGCAAACTCATTGACCATGAGTTAAAATTCTAATGGATCTCTCACATTAATTTCAGGCAACTAATTTTTATCTTTTTCATGTCTTAAAGAATTAACTGCCAGGAGATACAGTATAGACTATATTAATACTCTTCTGATTAATTTGAAATCTACAAAAAACTAAATATTCTGAGAGAATGTCGGGAATTTGATACCAAATAACTTTACAAAGTGTTTCTTGGTAATTCTGAAAAGAGTAAAGGAGCGATATGCTAGTCTTATATTAGAAAAGATCCCAAATCAATAGTAACGGTGCCAAAACAAATTGATGGCTTCTATAAAAGTCACAAAAAAAAAAAAAAAAAAGAATTTTTGTAGCAAGAACAAACCATAAAGAGCTGATACTAAGAATTATTTTAACTTTTGGACAGCAGTATAGTTATCATCTATTTGATTAGCTTGATAAGACCTAATGAAAAATATGTGTAATGAATCAATTCATTGGCGAGAAATAATAAAGTTTCTCAGTTGTGGATTCCCAAGTTCTGTCTGTGGCACCAACAATGCTTTGTAAATGTGAAGTCATTGAAGACATAGAGCTATACAAGTTTTAGTTATTTATTTTACAGTACTTGTTTAGATTCCTTCTCTGTTAAATACTCCCAGGCAGTTCTTTTGCAGTTTAACAATTCCACTATATAAGAAGTCCATTGACCTTTCAGGGGGATGATATAAGACTATGCACATTACTTTTAGGCAGATAAAATTAGGGGAGATTGATCTTAACCTAGAAAGAATAACAAAACAATACACTTCACTTTATAGCTATATATATTGTTATATATCTCTTTTTCACTAAGCCCAGTCAGAGTTTCTTTGTTCCTTGCCTTAACTCTGACAAAGTTAATCACAAGAACGAATGCTACTGGCTTTGTTTCAGTACAGGGAAAAAAGCAACCTGTGGAATGCCTAGGTATTTTTAGAGAAAGGCAGAAATTGTGTCTGCTCCATTATCTATGAGTATCTGCTCACATATTTCTGTTGAGGTTGTAAATCTTGTTACCAGACTTACTTACCCTTGGCTCAGGATTCAAGAAAAAAGTGAAAACCAGAACGGATCAGTTCATTGTCAATGAGAAAAGGAAATTATTTCCTTTCTAATGTTAATCTCAAAACAGCTACCATACCTTAGCTACATGTTGTTGTTGTTCTTTTCCCTTTCTTTCACAGCAATTCAAATTATTCATCTAGATTTTTTAAATGAACAATGGAGACAGCTTATAATTCTTGGCTCTTACAGCCAACATTACTTATTAATGTATTTCCATACTATACATACTGTATAGAAATATCTCCATGGCAGTTGTCTTATAATCTAATTCTTGCCACTTCATTTGCCCCCAAACTATCACACCATCAAATTAACATATTGGTAAGTTTTACTTTCCCATTAATTACTTGCTAATAGGTATAAAATAATGTATAAGAAGCAGGTATAATATGTTTATTATTGGCAATCTAGGTAAGGCTTTCTATCAATATTTATAATGCAAAGAAAGCAAAAACTGCAGGAATATTTTTGTTGCCTAGTTTATATCTAAGAAGATTTAATTTACAGCATAGGCTGAAAAATATGTTTGCCTTACATGTGGCCATTAAAATGTCTCTTTTCATAGGACAGTGCATATAAGAACATCTTCTAAATGAAATAGCTACAGAAAATTTAAAATTATTTGTTAAAGCTTAAATAGAAAATCTGAGGCAGGATAAGAAACAATACTGTAGCTTTTGTGAAGAGAGTCATGTTTATTAAATCACTGTCATACAGGTAGTTCTAGAGCTTAAACAATTCTTGATGTGGGCATTGAAGGTGTCTGTATAGTAAATTGAGGTGAAAACAACTAATTCAGAATTTCTGTTAATAAGTAGATCTGATTGTCTCATCTGAATTAGCTTTTTTTTGGGGTGTGAAAGTGTTTTCAGCTGAAAAAAGATCTTGACTGTTTTTAAATCACCAACCCCCAAGCCCGACAATTAGCATAACTTAGCATAACTTCACTGTAAAATGCTCAGTGACAAAAATGCATTACATTCATACAAGAATTATTGTAGTGACTTCCCCTGAGTACAAAAAAGAAGAATTTCACTGAAATGTCTGGGAAATGTTATCATTTAGTCATGAATATGTGAGCTATAGAACTGTGGGAATACAAATATATATGAAGGCTAATATGGGCAGAGGCAAATTGACTCTGAACTGTCTGGATATGAACTGTCTTGGGCCTTCATGTCAGATATGAATGATAATATGATATTGTGGTCTGTGTCATAAGCTATGAGACCCAGCTGGAACACAGGATATACTTGCTTTAGGGACAATGCTATGTTAGTGCAGCTATGTAATTTCCCAGATAGTCCTGATTTATATCCAGCTGTCTGAAAACGCTGGCAGAGCTTGTTCATGCTTAGCTACGTACATTCTAAGATAGTTGCAGTATATCCTCGGCTCTGAAACTTTGTGATTACTTCTATTACTTTCTGTAACTACTGACAATTAAGGTATGCTTTCACTGTTGGTATTGAATCATTACAGTGATCATTACATTGTGCGGTGCAAGAATTTTTTAGCTGGGTGAATATTTAGCTGGGTCAGCTGTGCACTGAATGAAAGATGATGTTGCAGGAACTGCAACTGGGACTGACCCATGCTGGATGTACTAAGGTGAGCTCTTTTGCAGAATTCCCTTGATGCTTTCTAAAGTATTGCTGCTCTCCTGTCACCATGGTGCAGTGTGTACCTACCTTTAAATACTTCTTGGGAGAGCACTTTTTGACAGTAGAGGGAGCCCAGTCTTTTAATATCTGTAGCTAAAGCCAGAAGTTACAATTTTCTGGTTTGTACAATTTTCATCACTGTCATTTCTCAGCTGTGTCCATATTGTAGCTATCATCTAATAAATACAGTTTTCTCTTTCCTCCTCCAAGGCAGTTTGAATGCATTTTTTTTCTTTTATTGAACACTTTAAATATATCCCTCAGTGCCAAGGAAACAAAGAAAACAAATTATGTTTTCAGTAGAAAGCATTGTTGTGATAATCATAAAATTTGGTACTAATAGTTTTGAGACTTACGAAGTTCAGTCGTCTGTCCTGGTGTCCTTCAGTATTTCAGCGGAGTTGGTCAGCTTTCAGATTTCCTTTTCTTGAAGGGCAACCCAGTGTTTGAGGTTGTTTGGACAAAACCAGTCGATACTTCAGATTTGATCCAGAATGTTATGGGAATTGACCCATAAAAAAGGCAATTTTCATTGGCTTATTCTTATAGCACTAGATATACTGCACATTGCTAGCTTAATTTTGTAATCTATACCCTTTAGACTAATTGAGTCTTGTATGTATTTATCTGGGGAACCACAAATATTTTTATATTTAACACAGAAAATAAATTGCCTTCTTAAATTGAAGCAGAGCATTCCAGAGATTTTCTGTCAAAGTAAGCAAAATGCCTGTTTTCCATTTATTGTTATTTCAGGGGAACTGTATCATTGAACCACTGCACATAAGTCTTTCTGATGCTTTATTCTTTGTTGCTTCCTGGAATATATAATTTCTTAAGTGTCCAGTGCTTTTCCAGTAAAAGAGGGAGTAATTCATAGCATGAGGTTGAAGATGCTACACTAAAATAGAGTCTAAGAGTGACAATTATTTTGCTGTTCTCCTGTATCATTATGCCTAATGTGACTCAGGCAAATTTGGTTTAGTAATAACTTCTGCAAGACCTTGAGGCAATTCTCTATCTATTAGGACAACATGAGGTTAATACTGTAAGATTGTATAGCCTCAGTTCTGGGCAGAAGATCTGATTTGTCCTTCCTGTCCATGAGTCTTCTATGACAGCAACAAAATTAAAAAGAAGTGGGGTGCCAAGGTTGTGAAACAACAACAAAAAAATCACATATGTGCCTTATAAAATGCAAAGCATACATATATTTTGGATCTATGCGTGTATTAACTGGATGGCAGGAATACAGATGCCAAACCAAATGGACCACGGCAACCCTTTGCTTTTCTCTCCAGCATGGTAAAATGAATTGGGTGTTCTTTCTTCTCCCCAGCAACCAAATTTTCAAAATCCTGTAATAACACAGTTACATTTGAGACTGATACTTCCCTGTCAGATATGGTTGAAATCGACTAAAAAACCCTAGAAAATGTGTTGTTGGAAATGAGTGATGGACAGCGCAATCACCGAAATATCATTTCCTTAAAAATAAAAATGTTAAAAACAGAAAGAAAGTACTTCTTTTATTTACTTAGGAAGTTAGTAATGAAAAAAATCACTAGAATCCCTTTTGGCAACTTATCTATCTCCATGTGATTCCACCTTGCTTCTTAGTTTTCATGTGTCCTGAGCTGCTGATCAAAGTGTTATGTAATATTTAGCTATGGTGACTTAAAGTAGGTTTCTATTTCCATAGCTGGTGTCATAGAATCACAGTATAATTCAGGTTGGAAGAGACCTGAATGGATGGTCAACAGTAGTTGACCAGGTTGCTCAGGTCTTTAGTCAGGTAGGTCTTAACTCAAACAGCAGGGACTGCAAAACCTCTTGGGAGCCCGCTGAACAATTTGATTGTCCTCATAGTGAATTTTCTGTTTTTCTCCTTATATCTAGTCAGAACCTTTCATTTCCCTTTATGCTTTTTGCCTTTCATCCTCCCAGCATGCACCCCTGAGAAGAGCCTTACTGCATCTTCTCAGTGACCTCCTCATAGGTGTTGAAAGACTGCTGTTGGGTTCACTGAAGCCATCTCATTACCCAGTTCCCTCAGCCTCTCCTCAGAGCACAAGAGCTCCAGCCCCATGACTTTCTTGGTGGTACCCCTGTGAACTCACTACAGTTTGTTAAAGGTCTTGTATTGGCAGGCCAAAAATCGACCACAGTGCTCTAGATGGGACCTAATGAGTGCTGAGTGAAGAGGGGTGAATCGCTATTTTCCTCACAATCTGCTGGCTGTGCTGTTGCTAATGCAGCTCAGGATATACTTTGTTATCTTTGTTGACAGGACATTTTGCTGTCTTATGTCCCACTTGCTGCCCCCAGATCCTTTTCAGGAGAGCTGCTTCCTAGCCAACCAGTTCCCAAACTGTACTGTTGCAAGGGACTCTTCCTTCCCAGAGCTTAGATCTATGAAGGTTTTGTAAGCCTGCCTTTTAGGTATAGGGCTTAAGAGCACTCACTGCTAGGGAGCTCTTTGTGAGCAATAGGAGGCCTTTAAGTGTTTCATCTTACACATTACTTCTTTAGCTCAGATCAGAAGAGCTTTCGAAATTCGTCCTTGGTGAATTTCATGGGGCTCTTACTGGCTTGCTCCTTCAGCCTATCTAGCTCTTCTGAATGGCAGCTCTATACTTCAGCATGTTGACATTTTCACCCCTGATTTCACCCTAATGGGTGATGAATGGCTTGAGAGCAACCCTGTGCAGAAGGACTTGGGGTTACTGGTAGGTGAAAAATTAGATATGTGCTTGCAGTTTGTGCTTGCAGCCCAGAAAGCCAATGGTATCCTTTCAGAGATGATAGCAAACAGCATTCCCAAACAACAGCCTGCTGTCTCAGCATTCTGAGGTGCAGTCTCTCTAGTCACAAGGACTTGAGTGGTGTAAATTCTCTAACATAATTCTTGACTTACCCATCATCTCCTTCTAGGAGTTCCCCTTCTCCTCCAACCATACCTATAAACACAAAGGGCTGGGAGACCCTGCTAGTGCTTCTCCTTTATTGGCTCATTATATTTTTCACACTTTTTAAGTTTTTATATGTTTTTTTTTTAATGGAATCTGATAATACTTATTTGACATGAGGGAGGTACTGCATCTGGTGGAAAATTCTGCAAAGAAATCGGGATCTTCTGATAAAAGTATGCCTCTCTTAAGATATGTAAAGTCTCATTCATTCATAGGATTTTCTGCAGTGTCTGTCTGGAATCTGCTTGATTCTGTCTTCTGGAATACACTAATAATCAGAGGTTATTGTTCTGTGGTCCTGAGTTATCTGTCCACCTTATTTAGCAAAGAGTGGCCTTGGATTTCTTGAAGATCCAAAGATTGGATAAGTTTTACAGAAGAGCAAGCACCTGCTTCTCAACAAACCAAAAAATGTGTCATTTCTAACTATGAAGATTTCCAGAAATGTCTTCTAAGTCTTCTTATCCTTTATCATTTTACTCACACTGTTTCAAACATGAAAACTCTTTACTGTCATTTCTAGTTAATAAAATTCCAAAAGCAATACTCTTTGATTTTCCTTCATAACTGTTTAACAAAGGGCATCTTTCTACCACTTTTATTAGCTATTATTGTAAAGGTACTACGTCTGGCTGCAGAGCTGCTTTCCTTAGCCATAAATTTGATTTCCTAAGTATAATGTGTATTGTTATATATTGAATACTCTGTGCACATATCTCTGTGTGTAGCTGTATGAAACTGCTTGTAGTGACCCCAGTTTAGTTTGTCCATCTCAGATTGAGAGACATTGGTGTTGTAGTTGTAGCCATTTGAAGACAGGAACAGTAAAGAAAGTGTTCATCTTCATAAAGCTTGTGGTCCAGGTTTTATTGACAGACTCAGCATTTTATTCTGCAGAACTGGAAGTGTAGTGGTTTCAGGTTAAAATACATATATGCATAGCACTTGGGTGACATAAAGCTTAGCTGTATGAATGATTTTGTAAGCCTGGTCTTCAGGTATAAGGCTTAAAAGCACTCACTGCTAGGGAAGTCTCTGTGGGCAATAGGTGGCCATTAAGTGGTTCATCTGAGAAATTACTTTTTTAGCTCAGATCAGAAGAGAGCTTTTGAAACTGATCTTCTGATTGTCCCCACCATGATTTCATTTATGCCGCTGAGGAGTGCTCTTGGAACATCTGGACTAGATTCCTGTTAGATTGAAAAATTTCAGAACATATTCTCCAAGAATGTACCTAATGTGCATCAGTTGCAACTCAATATTTAGACTACTGACCCACATTAGAGAGCTTGAAGTGAAACATGCAATCATACCAAGTGTGTAAGCTGGTATCATTGGCTTAAAATTAAGCATAGGTTTAGGCAGTTGTTTAGTGCCAGCCTTAGAAAAGAGTGGCTTGTGCTACTTCCTGGCAAAGAGGGAAGAGATTTCCTTTTCCTTTCTCTTTTTTGATTTGTTTTTGGTTTTGTTTTTGTTTTTGTTTTTTTGTGTGGTTTTTTTTTTTTTTTTTTTTTTTTTTTGTAGTAATCCTGACTACTTGAACTGATTTTCTGCCTTGTCTACTGATACTATTTTCAGTGAGATTCCCCCCTTGGCCCTCCCTTCCCACCCCTGAAAATACAAATATAAGCAGTATCAGGTCCTATGAGTCCATCAGTTGGTATCTCACAATAATCCCTTATCTTTTTGAGAAAGAATTCATAGGTACTAAGGATTAATTTTGTAATATAAACCGAATTTTCTAAAAAAAAAAAAAAAAAAAAAAAAAATAAATAAAAAGAATACCCTAAAGAATGAAAGGATTATATAGACTATCAATAATTTTATGTTTTGTCTGGTAGCATAGTTACTGAGAAGTAAAATATAAGGAAAATGTAGCTGAAGAACTTTCCAGACATTCTTTGAACAACCATAAAACCAACAATTTGTGCCATATATTCCCTGAAGTAGAAGGAAATGCTTGTTTTTCTGTTCTCAGAGAAAGAAAACACAAAAACCAGCACCATAAATTCAAAGTTTCAATAGTCATGTAGACCAAGCCAGTACATTTTAAAGAATTCAGGGTACTAAAATTTGTAGTAGGTGTCACAGATTTCACCCATTATCTCAGAATTGTATGCCAAAATCTAGGTGCTTTTAAATCTTTCATTATAATAAAATCATTACCTTGACTTTTAAAACCTATGTGTGAAACTAGGATGCTGACAAAAATAGTAGCTCTCAACTTCCAGACTCACCATTGTATTCTGAAACAGTAAGATGTCTAAACTCATTAGCTCAGGAGATTAATGTTTAGGGATGCAGACTGGAAAAAAAGGTTTACTTGTTTAATTATTAATATTTTTTTGCTGAAATATCAGTTAACATGCCTCAGTGTTCAGTATAGGCTATGTATATATTATTATAGCATGTAGAACTCTTCTATAATAATTGCAGTTTTTTTCTCTGGAGTACTAAAAAATAATAAAAATCAAAATAATTTGGAAGTTTTGCCAAATAACAAACTTCTGTAAATATCGTCAAGATCATTGTTGAATATTTGGTATTTTACGATCAAACTGCCCTTTTGTAAGGTTATGCACTATTATGTCTTCTTAAATAGTACATATTCTGCAATTCAAGTTTTAATTTGTGGTATTGTAAAGACACTCGAGACACATTGCTCACGCATGACCCGTGAGATTCACTCCTGACTACTGCTCTCTGACCAAACTTCCAGCAATGTTTTCTGGCTTCGTGACATAAGACATTTCTACTCAGATGTCATATAGCTAATGATGGCATGCAAAGATATAAGTAATAATAGATGTTGTCTTATCTATTAAATACTTCTTACATTAATTCCATATATAGTCCTACTAGCCTCTGATTTAGTTTCTCCCACAGGCCTGGAAAAAAAAATCAGAGATTCACAACATACTACAATAATATATTATTGTCATTTTACAAATAAGAAAGGAAGAGCTGTGATATTCAAATACTTTTTTAGAGATCAGGTACAAATATTCTGATTTGCCAAGAAAATAACCTTAAATTTCATCCCCACCTTGTACCCACAAGAGGACCATTTCTTTCAAGTACTGTCTTTATGGGCATACAGAGGGACTGAAATACTCTGACAGCAGGTGTTAGACGCACCAAAGAATTTGGATATTCTGTGCATTTTGATCAGTAGGGAAGGTATTGTCAGGCTATACTATGTGTTGTGGATTATTTCCTGCTTTAGAAAGGACTGCAGTCTTCATTTACGAGTTTGGTTTTTTTGCCATTTTATTTTTTTCCTTTTTTCCTTTGCTCTCTGCATGCCGTATCTGAGAAGTGGTAGTCTCTAAGGCAGGATTCGGTGCAGCAGAGGACTGCGCTGCAAGAAAGCTGCCTAACTGCCTTGTAAACCACTGCAGAACCGTTATGGGAGCCCCACTAGAGGGCAGTTTTGCAGTGGAAGTGCTCTCGCGGCATGCAAAGCAAACTAAGGCTAAAATTGCTTTCTCCGGCTTTCCAGTGGATTTTCTCTTTCTGTCAGAATACAAGATACCCGCTGACTAGCTGGAAGCTGGGATAAAAAGTAAATATAGGGAATCACTGAGTTGTTCTTTTCCTCTCATATTCCCTGGCCTTCATGTACAGCAAAAATGTATCCTAGACACCTACTCTTACAGGAATCTTTCTCTCTGGGCTTTTTAGGGCTTTACCATCCTTCCTGACTTATTTCTTTTTCCCCCTCTTTTTCTGTAGAAACAGTGGGATTAAGAATTTACATTATATGTTATATAAAGTGACAAAGTATTTGTGGATTTCCTAAACAGTAGAAAGACTGGCTATGATTTAACAAAGAATATTATTTTTTTAGAAGCCATTATTCTAATATGATCAAGCAAGAAAATTAAGTTAGAAAAACGTAAAGCACAAATGCAGATACCCCAGGCTCAAGCACATTTTAATTATGATTCTGTTGTAGTTTAAGCCCAGCCATAACTCACGCAGTTCGTTTGCTCACTCCCCACTCTTTCTTCCCCCCAGCTCCCAGGTTGATGGGGAGAAGAATCGAAAGAATATAGTTCCCACGGGTTGAGATAAGAACAGTCCAGTAATTAAGGTATAGCACAAACCACTGCTGCTACCACCAATAATAATAATGATAAGGGAAACAACAAGGGAAACAAAAAGGGAAGAGAATACAACTGCTCAGCACCCACCAACTGATAACCAGCCCAACCAAGCAGTGAACCCTGTCTTCCGGGTCCCTGCCCCTAGTTTTTACATCCTGGGCATGACATGCTGTGTTATGGAATATCTCTTTGGTCAGTTTGGGTCAGGTGTCCTGTCTCTGCTTCCTCCCGGCTTCCCCTCCTCCCTGCCTGAGCATGAGACTCAGAAAGTCCTTGGTCAGGCTAAACATTTGAGCTGTAACTAAAACCATCGGTATTATCAGCACTGTTCCCATGCCGAAAGTCAAAACCACAGCACTGCACCAGCTACTAAGAAGGAGAAAAAATGGTTGCTACTGCTGAACTCAGGACAGATTCCTTTAAGCATTTTTCTTGTTTCCTTTTCTACTACACACAACTGTGTACTTGGACTGTGTTTATAGCATCTGACAACGTGCTAGATCAGTAACAAAACAGAAGGCATAGAAAAACTTAACAGAATAATGTTTCATTTTCATATTGTCAGGGTGATTAATAACAAGCACTGGAGTTTGGCAGTAATGGAAAGGAGCAAATATTGCTGCATTTCTGAATTGATACTCTTTAGTAGACACTGTGGGAGTCTGCAAGCCTAGAAATAAATTCCTCTATTAACCATGAGAGTGTCGTTGTCCCTGCTGTACACTAAACAGACCAGCAATTCACTTTACTATCTTTAAATCCTCTGCCACAATCGTAATGCCACTTAAATCGCATTTCTTCTTTCCAATTTTGATGCATGATCATTTGGTCAATTCCGCAAATCTTTATGCATCCTATAAACTGATATAATATTCCATATCACATAGCAGTGAAGAGTTTATTTCCAAGAAGACTGCTTGGGAAGTACCCCTCAAGCATCAAATACAGCCTTAGAATATGGAGTGGAGGAATCTTGACAATCTGGAATTCCCTCAAGTCTCTATGGACAAAAGGCCACTTAGCTCCTTTGATATACCTTGAAGCAAGACTTTCCAAACAGCATTGAATTCTCTCTCCTGGGAATCTGTAAATTTGCAAGATTGTCTTTTTTTCCTGTGTCAGAATATCCTATGAAATGTAAATTTTTCCAATTCAGGAACAAAGTATTTTTGCTGTTTTTTCTTCCAGGTTTTCCTGCCTAAAATCCTTTTCTCCTATGAAACTGGGAAACAAAACCCTCCCCTTTCCTCATTGAAGGTGAGGAAAATGCTAATGGCAAATGATGAAGTTGTAGAGGAGAATGTAGACTAGGAATGGAGAAATTTTCTAGTTCCTTTACAGGAAGCCTGACAACCTCTCTTGCATTTTCTTTTCCAAGTGGGTTGCTAAAGAGCCAGGCAAGAACATATGTTGTAAGTAAGTGATTAAGCAAGATCCCTTGATTGCTTCCTAATGCAAAGGAGCTTTCGAAGTTCTGCCCAGTATAGGGGGGACTTCCAGAAAGATAAGTTTAGAAGGAGCCATGATGTAAAAACGTGGAAGTACTTTGAGCAAAAGTGTTTAGATACCACTAAGATGGGAACATAGAATCATTGAATAGGGGTGGAAAGGACCGTAAGATCATCTAATTCCAAACCTCCTGCCATGGGCACAGACACCTCACACTAAACCATGTTCCCCAAGGCTCTGTTCAACCTGGCCTTGAACACCACCGGGGATGGAGCATTCACAGCTTCCTTGGGCAATCCATTCCAGTGCCTCACCACCCTTACAGTAAAGAACTTCTTCCTTATATCCAATCTAAACTTCTGCTGTTTAAGTTTGAACCCATTACTCCTTGTCCTATCACTGCAGTCTCTAATGGAGAGTCCCTCCCCAGCATCCCTATAGGCCCCCTTCAGATATTGGAAGGCTGCTATGAGGTCTCTATACAGCCTTCTCTTCTCGAGGCTGAACAGTCACAACTTTCTCATCCTATCTTCATATGGGAGGTGCTGCAGTCCCCTGATCATCCTCATGTCTCTCCTCTGGACTTGTTTCAGCAGTTCCATGTCCCAGATGCATGTTTCCACTCTAACTCCAGATGATTTCAATAACAGAATTGTCTGTCCGCAACTTTGTCTAATAAATTTGATGGCTGTAAAGGCAACTGTTTAAACCACTCTTTTTTTCTAAACAATAAACATCTTGCACGTGATAAACTTACTGTGTAAATGATAAAAGCTTTTATCATTTTGTAATGATAAAAGGAAACATGTTTTCACTCAACATGTAGTTTGAACTTCCTGATACAGAAACAAGAGCTTAGCATTATTTTAAAGAGAATGACGCGCAGAAGAAATAATTATCCAGAGTTACAACTGATACTAAGCATATTTTGTGGATCTATCATTAAACACCTCCCACATCACATGACAAATCCATGCCTGCTTATGACAGATCCACGTGAGACGTAACCAGAGGTAGTTTTATCTTACATCTTTAGAGGATTTTTTTTATTCTTGCTTCATAAAGGTAGTATTGCCCACTACCAAAGACAAAGCACTAAACTAAACTGACTTTGCTGCCCTGTATGCAAATCATCATGATCTGAAGTTCAGAGGGACATCCTCAGCGTATCTGTATGCAAATCAGACCATAAGTAGCTCGCATAAGAAGTGAGAAAGCTGTTCAGGAAGAGGCTGGCAGCTCTGTCAGTAGCAGTGACCGTCTTTGCACAGTCACATGCTTCACCTTTTGTTTAAAGCCTCAAATGCTAGAGTACCTCCACAGGAGAAACGTGGCACTAGGGTAAACTTCATAAGAAGGAATCTGCAGTGAAGTGAGAAGTTTCACTGCTCAGACTAAGTTCTCTGAAGTGTTACCATAAACATACTTTATAATAGAGTAAGTATGGCAGTATTTTATGACCAAGATAGATTGTACCATCGAAGCTGCAACAGTAACTACAGTACACGCTTGTCTATGGCAAGCACAGCCATCATCTGCAAGCTGAATAAACAAGCCACTACCCAGGCCTCTCATGAATTTGTTTCTATTATCTATACCATAAATACACTAATGATGTCTATAAAACACTATTATAGTCACCGATTTATGTCTCTGATGCTGTTGTGTTCCCTACTCAAACTTTCATTCAAAATACAAAGTCAGTATTTTTGAATTATAAGAACAGTATGCAAAGAACAGTATATGATGATCCTTATTTGACATTCAAAAAAAAGAAAAAAAAAAGGAGGAGGAGAAAATTGATCAATTGTCAAGCAACTTTCTTTTCAAAACTATAAAGATTTCAGGAAATGTGAGTAGGCACATAGTATAATAATATCTGTATGGAATCTCAGTAGCAGGTGCTGAGCTGTTCATGATGTTTTAGCATTGGTTCTCCAATCAGTTCTGAAAATGTAATTAGATTTCTAAATAATACCTGGGTGGTTTGTCTTTTTCTGTAGTAAAAATGAGAGGGCAGTTGTGCATAGTAGACTAAGAGGAAGAAATCTATAGTTCCATGGCAGGAAAATATAAGTAACCACTGCAACCACTTGTGTTCTGTGCTTCTAGTGCTGATTCCTCCCTTTCTCATGGCACTGTAACTCAGAAGCATCTCCACTGCTTTCAGTGGATTTTCACTACAATAAAACCAGTAGGACGCAAGATTAAAACTTGTGATTCTTGGAAGAGATAGTAATCATTTTGCAACAAGCTTTTATTTCAGCTTATGGTCTGTAAGGCAATAGTGTACAGTCATATATGAAAACATTTATAGGAAGAGACTTATCAGTTAGCTTGAGTGTCCAATTTCCATCTTTATTCATCCTTTTTATTAGGCGTCTTTTTCAGAGTTGACATCTACTGCTATAGTAGAAATCAGCAGAAGTTACAGATACTTAGTTTTTGAAACAAAATCCATGATATTCACTGCAGGCAAGAATCTGACAAAGATGTAGTATCTTATCTGGCAAAAGGCAGGTAGGAACTAATTACAGTCACCATATCCTTTTTCTTCAGCAATTCAGGTTACCTCAGTAATGGGTTGCTGTTAACCCTTAATTGAGTCCTCCTCCTCCAAAGCAGCTAAAGCCAAGAATAGACTGGTATAAAAACATAGAAAGGTGGAATAGGTAACATTGAGCGTAGCTACTAGTAAAGTTGAAACAGTAATGTAGAACATTCTTGCCAGTATCTGAGCACTGTATGACATGCTAAGCTGGAGCAGAAATGACATCAAAATTTATAGTCCTTTGGGACACCTCAGTGAACTGCCTGTGATGCTCTGATCTTTCCATGGGCTGAAAGGAAAGACAGTCAAGTGAGACTGAAGCTAAAAATGGCATTCTTGATTCAGCTTGCCTTTTGTACTAGCACAACTGGTGACTGTGCTATGTTTAGCCTCTCCACTCTCTCTAAGGTTCTGCTAGAGTCAGAGCAGGTACACATTTTTTGTGAAGGTTATTACGTAGTTAACTTCTGAAGTGTGCATGCTAGGCAATCCTGAATATGTTGTCCATGAACAGAGCAGGAGAAGGTCATATTGGAAAAAAATAAAAGGAATGCTTTGGAACTTTTTAGGACCTACCTTTAGCCAAGATTTTTATATCATATAAAATTGCAACTTTGATCAAAGTCCATGTAACAATATTTACCTTAACTTTGAATTGTCTAGTCATTAAAGTGTGAACACATAGAGAAAAATTTAGAGAAGTTTCATGTTTGGGTTTTTTGTTGATTTTTGTTTTTTTTTTTTTGTTTGTTTTTTTTTTTTTACAATTTTAACTATGTTTTTCTCTCTCTTTTATTTCTAACTTCAAAACAACACTGCCATCATGCACAAGACAGCCAGGCAGCTACGCTCATTCTGTTCCTCCTTTTTATTTTCTTTTTTTGATACTGTTCTTTCATTATTATCATGTATGTAAATCCTGAGATGCAATAGAGGTTCCTTGCCAGTTAGGCTAAATGACAACAGGTTCTTTGCTTAGCACTTTTGAAGAATGACAAGCTGATAAGGTACTCCATATTCCTTTCCTGTTTACAGAGAAAGAACAGGAATAACTAATGGGATAGATTTGTTATACTGTGCTTTGGTCCTAAGTAATGAAAAGGATGAGTAAACAATGCACCACTGTCATTAATGCATAGTTATTTTGGACATTTCTTATTTCTAAAACTGTCCAAAAATAATTCTTTCTGCTGCTGTCAGAAATATTTATTAAGGAGACTAGGTATACAAACTCATCTAATCATCTAGTGAGCTAAATATGACCTTCAGGCTGATGATTGCTCAGCCTATTCCTACATTTGCCAAAAGAATGTAAGACAAGGTGCAAATTTGAATTCCTCTAACAGGTAGATAAGAATAAAGATCTACTGACAGTTTTCAAAATCCTGAAATCAGAAGCCAAAAAAAGGAGCGGAGTGACCTATCTCAGCTTACCCTTGATTCTGAGAACCTCTTCTTCACCTACAAAAGAAATCTATTGCTCACTTGTTTCTTATTTGTGAAATTGTTAGTGCCACAGGTTGTTAATTACATCTTTTTAGGTTTAAAGACTTGCAGCAATGGCGTTGACTAATGCCATATTTTCCTGCAGAACACCCCATGCTTAGTGGATTTTACAACTACAGGTTATAGCAGTCCTGTTCTTATTTTTGTGGGATTGAAATAGCTTCATAGATATAGGTTTACAGTATATTTGTATACATGGCATCTCATATTTTCATAGAATCATAGAATGCTTAGGGTTGAAAAGGACCTTAAGATCATCTAGCTCTATGGGCAGGGACACCTGACAGTAGACCATGTTGCCCAAGTCTGTGTCCAGCCTGGCCTTGAACACTGACAGGGATGGAGTATTCACCATTTCTTTGGGCAAGCTGTTCCAATGCCTCACCAGCCTCACAGTAAAGAACATCATCCCGATACCTAACCTGAAATTCCGTTGCTTCAATTTCAACCCATTACTCCTTGTCCTGTTACTACAGTCCCTGATTGTTTTTCATGTGCCCCAGCATGATTTCCAGGAGAGTCTGTTCCATGATCCTGCCCGGCACAAAGGGGAGACTGACTGGTCTGTAGTTCCCTGGGTCTTCCACTTCTCCCTTCTCGAAATGGATGTAGTATTTCCCTTTTTCCAGTCACCAAATCCTGATTGCAACAGCCATGCTAAACCAGGATATAGTCATGAAACTTTTTGCACTGCAGAGTTGGTAGGTATTTATGCAATAATACTGTAGGTTAGGAGCTCTGTTGCAGGTAGCAGGAGGAGTAAGACTCTTCCACAAGAGAGGATAAGTGAGGACCAAAGGGTGACCTCAGTGCCTGCAGTGCACTTGCTGGGGCACAGTTCCACAGTATCTGACCTGAGTGGGTGCAAGTAACAGGGTCCATGAATGATTTCAGCTGAGGCAAAAAAGTGATAGACCAGGACCAGGGTCCACCCAGGGGACTTATTCAGGAGCCAAAAAAGATGAGGTCAGAGGTAGAACTAGAAACAATGGTATAACCTGGGTCCAAAGAAGACTGTGCAGTGTATGTCCACCTTGGGCAACACCCAGCCACCTCAGCCTTGGCAGTGGTAGTAAACAGATTAAATCTTTCACTCCATCTGCACAAATCTTTTGCAGTTAGGTTTTATGTAAGTACCACATGAGTCAAAAAATGCAGGTTACTAATGCAAAGTGACGCACACATAGGAATGGGAAGTCTGAATTTTAGTCATGGGCTCTACTGTATTATTACTGGTTTTTCCACTTACTGGTAAAAAGCCTGTGAAATCAAAGTAGTGTGACGATCCTTGAATTGAAATATTTTCTCTATTCATCATGTTTGTACTTGTAGTATGTTTTGAAATGTAAATTACACACTGAAGTCATCAGTATTTATCAAAAAAAGACAGAGAAGTTGAAATTAAGCTTTTACATTGTCGTGGTTTAAGCCGTAAAACACGCAGTTTGCTCACTCACTCCCCCCTCCTTCTTCCCCCCTACTTCGGGGGGGGGGGGGAATGGCCTTCCATGCTTGTCAGCTCCTTGGAGTGCCAAGCTGGGAAAGCACCACGCACTGTGAAC
>JANRGW010008857.1:16785-27116 GCA_024733675.1 Psilopsiagon aymara | reverse complement strand
TTGTATCCAGGAACACCTGCAGTTTGTATCTTCACAAACTCCCACCAAGGTCTCTGTATTCAAGAGGCTCTAACGTTCTACAGCAATTTTTAAAGAGATACCTATAACTATGGCTCTAAAACAGCAATAAGACAAGGCATACATGTATATACCACAGATTTTGGTCATACAAGGAATAAGTCACTAAATTCCATATTTGTATTTTAATTGACACGGATCATATTTTCATATCTCACAAATGCAATAGATTGGAAACCAAATATATCTTTTTCACAGACTTTGTCCTTGACATACAGAAAATATATCTATGTGTTTAATTTGCGAGGAAGTGGCCTCATACCTGTTTGAAAACTCTCTCTTAATTGTTCACTGTCTGCCAGAACGCTCCTTGAATTTGAATTGTACAATCATAGAATAATATAGGTGGGAAGAGACCTCTCTAAATCACCAATTCCAATCTTCTATTCAGAGCAGATTCAGATGAACCAGGGACCTTATGTTCTTGTTCAGTCTAGGTTTAAATCTCCAACAACGTGAATTCTGTAGCTTCTTTAACTTTCCTTTTGGTGATTTTTTGCCCTAATACTTTGAGTTTTCCTTATTACAACCTTTGTTAGCTTCCTCTTCTTGCATTACTGTGCATCTCATAGAAAACTCTAGAACACTCCTTTAGGTAGCTGAAGTCAGCAGTAACATCTACCTTGAGTCTTCTCCTTGTCAGGCTGAGCAAAATACATCTCCAGCTCCTGATCATATTGGTAGATCTCCACTGAATTTACTGAAGTAAATCTCTGACTTTCATGTACTGGGGAGTACATGATTGAAGTTTAGCCTAAGAAGAAGGTGAAATGAGGGAAAGATGTTTTTACTTCTGTTCTTCTTATCACAATCTTGTTCTGTTATTAATTGACAATAAATTAAATTAATTTACCCAACTGAAGTCTTTTTTGACAGTGAAGGTAATTGCTGAGTGATCTCCATGACCTCTTCTTGACCCACAAGCTTTTCCATCTTTTTATTCCTCCTGTTCTGTTAAGGAAATGGGAGTGAGAGTCTGGCTTGCTGGGCACCTGGTGACTAGACAGTTCAACCCACCACAATGCATGTGAAGGTTAACAAGATGTTTGGTAAGCACTTGTTTCCTTCTGGGACTTTGAGGCATGATGACACTCAATGTCAGCTGGCACCAATTGGTTTATGGGGAAAAAGCCAATACCTACAGGATTCCCTGTGGCAGGACTGCCGCAGAATAGCATCATAGAGAAGAAGCTTTTGTTACTTGAAAATGTTTGTGCCTGATTGTGCATTTACATAACAGCAACAGCACAAAAATCTGGAGGCAAAGCAATGCCACAAAAAATCCCCAGATGAGGAATATTTTTTTCAGATGCTCATCCATATTACTAAATACCCATCATAGACATCTCTGACACATAACTCTTTTTTATCAGTTGAAGGTCTACATTAATATTTATACTTAAGACAATAAAAGGGAGAAATAGATGAATCATTTATATCGAAAATACAGATATAGAAAGCATGATAAGTAAGACAACAGGCGCATGATGTTACTACTGCTGCAAGGACCCAGGAAACATGTCTTTCTATCTGATAGCAAAATAAACATCGAAATAACAAGGTGAATCATCAGTGTGGAAAAGAGTTGAACAAGAGGTAAGAATTCATTTATGCAAAATAACAACAAACTTAATAAAACAAATAACAGTCACATAATTTGTTGCCTTTGAGAAATAACAATAAAAAAAAAAAGAAATCAACCCCAAGGTAGTCTTATTCTAGACAATGATAGAATTCTGGAAATGGGGTATGCAGGCTCTCCCGCTTTATAGGGAAACAGAAAAAGGAGAAGTTTACAACAGAGAAACATTGCACTCATAGTAGGGAAACATAAAGCTGCAGCCTTCTGCCACGGATAGTAAACGTTGTTAATCATGAGTAGTAATCACAACAGACATACTTTCTCAACACAATTGCAGTGTGTATTTTTATTAACACTGGTAAGGCCAGTGCTGCAGTAGACTTTCTGTTTTTATCACAGTAAAATCACACCTGTGAGTACAGAGTGGGAAAAAAGTAGGAAAAATCAGTTAAAGAAATCATCTATGGCTTTTATTGAAAAGAAATGAAAGGTCTCAAATTAGATAGGATGAAAACCTTAATGCCAGAGTATCTATTTGTTGATTTCTATTAAATATTTATATTTTGGTTGTTTTGCTAGCTTTAGAGGAATAATAAAAAAAAATGCATCCTGCATGTGCTGGAATGATAAAAATAGTTAGCTTGCAAAAGGGACCATCATGGAGCCCCATGTTTAAAATCTGATAAGGAAGATAGACCACGTGAATTCTTTAAATTCTTGTTTAGTATCTTCAAACAATCAAAACAATAAGAAAAATAAAAGCATTACAGTTTAGGAAGGTTGCTTGACTTAGAAGATAAATTTTGTATCACTTGCCTTTCTTCCCTCTGTTTTACTCCCATCACTTTTAAATTATCAGCTTATTTAATTATGATTATTATGGGTTGGAGTTTACTGCTAGTGAAGTGAAGTGGGCATGGCAGGGGGGTTGGAACTAGATGATCTTAAGGTCCTTTCCAACCCTAACTATTCTACGATTCCATAATTCTATGTAAGTTTTTATTTACTTTAGCCATTTTACATTTATTCATGAGTATAATAAATAACTTTTTTAAAAAAACTGTTAAAGTACAGGTAAATTGTTCATAATTTATGAATAGTTTTGTTACACTGATTGTAGTTTAAGGATTATAAGGATATAGTTCTGCTGGTCAGCCTCTTCTTCCTCCTCCCTTCACCAATTAATTCAGAAAAAACAAGCTCTTTCTGCTTCATCTCATCGCCCTCCATACACACAGTTATCACGCATCACGTGTCCTAGCACAAATTGCATGTGGCAAAGTGATATTGCATAAGTCCAGATTCAGATTGTTTTAAACTTTAATGAAATCTCACCCTAACCCTTAATATTGCAAACAGATCAACCATTGTAGTATTAGTATTGCCAAATTCCTCTTTATTGATTGGTATAATAACTTAATTCATCAGCTTAGTTTACTTTGAGTGCTTTCATCTGTATTTGAACAGTACCAAGTGGTACAAATAGATCTGTTTAACATTTCTGTTAGCCCTTCTTGGCCAGGAATTTATACTGCAACTGACTTATGACTCTTCATCAGGGACTGTAGCGATAAGACAATGGGGAATGGGTTCAAACTGAAAGAGGAGAAGTTTAGGAGGTTAGATGTAAGGAAATTCTTCACTGTGATGATGTACTTTATTGTGGTGAGGCACTAGAACAGGTTGCCCAAAGTTGTGGTAAATGTTCCATCCTTGGCAGTGTCCAATGCCAGGTTGGACAGAGCCTTGAGTGACATGGTCTAGTGTGAGGCATCCTTGCTCATGGTGGGGGGGTTGGAAGTAGGTGATCTTAAGGTCTTTTTCAGCCCAAAACACTCTATGATTATATGATATGGACAATTTTTATCCAAAATATTCTCTTTTAGCCATTCAGGCCTACATGTGCCTCAACTCTATTTATTTATTATAACATAAAATATTTATATGCACCTATAATTGTGCTTCAGAACACCAATAGAAATATCCCAGCTTTGAAAGGTCCAGTGTTTAATTAACACTTCAGCTTCACAGGGATTCATAATCCCTTCTTGTGGAGATTGAGCTAATAGGCATCTCAGAGCACACTTTAAAGTTCAGTATCTCACAACATGCAATGTCACATGTCTTTTGGACAATATCCTTACATATCATGTTAGGTTATCCTTATATGTCATGCTATGTTAGGTTATGCTATGTTAGGTTATATATATATTATAATGTTGCGCAGCTTGGCCATATCAGAGCTGGGCCTTGGATCCTCGCAGCACAGGGAGCTTAACCTCTTGAGGGCTGTGGGGGACCCCACAGCTGGGGTTGAGAAAGAAGGGCAGAGTGTCAAAAACACCACCAAGTCATCTAGAGCATCAAGGTGAAGCTACTCATGCATCAACAGGCAATTTTCATGCTGCTATTGCAGGACCGCATAATGGTCACAATCACCTGGTGGAATTGTCACCTTATTTGTTGAAGGGAAAGGATCCCCAAAATGCCTTCAAACCCTAATGTTGCAATTTAAGCTAGAACTGTGTAAATATTTAAATGGAGAAAAGAATCTGCAGGCAGAACCAGAAAAGTTGTAGTTTCTTCATCACTACATGTTCAGCTCTTCCCTCTGGTCAAGAGTGACTTGAACAACTCTCTGACTCACACTGAATTCTGTATAAACCCTTCCAGATTTCTCAGAAGGTTTTTTGTTTGTTGTTTGCTTACTCTAAGACACTTTATTGTGAATTACCTTTTAGTCTTCATAAATGCTGTATATAGTAAACCTCCTACACTAAGCATGCTCAGCTATTGCAAAAACCTCCTCTCATAAACTTACTGTCTTTTGTAACAGGCTATCTGGCATTTATCCAGAAACTGAAAGCAAAATCCTTATTTCTATTACCTATCATGCTGTATTTCAAAGGAAAGAAATGAGGTTTTCTCAGATGGTTAGATAAAGGGGGGTTGTAAAAGCTGTCTTTCAAGACTGTGGATAGAAATATTGTATTTAGCCTTGAACAGCTCTTTTCACCTCAAAGACCAGTCACTGTCCCGAGTGCCTTTTATCAACTGCCTTTAATTGAATTGATGTTTTGTAGATATTACTGCAAGGCGCTACTTCTCCGCACTGCAGAGGGGTTTTGGTGCATAAAATTGTGCTCTGTACTGCAGTGTGGCTAAACTGATGCTGATGTGACTCCCTCCCACAATGCTCAGTCTAGTCCTAGGCTCAGGTTGCACTGTGCTGTTAAATTTCTTTCACCTCAAAGTATTACTGACAAAGGTGTTCTTGGGAACACTTTAGAAAGTTAAAAATACCAATGTTTTCTTCCACAGTGAAATACAGAATTACTCTTATACGGCTCCAATTGTAGTCTCAGATTGACTGTATTTATTTCCAACATAATTTTCCAATATTTTGGAGTTTGACTATGGATATATAAATCTGAGCTTTTCTACTTTTGTATTTAATTTTATGCAGCTTCACTAGTCTGTATCTCATTAAAAATATATATACATGCTTGTTTTGTTGGTTTGCATGCTGTCTTTCTTTTTCTTCTTTTTATTCTTTTAATAAATATTTGCCTACAGTAATAAGTGATAGGTCAATCAGGGTTTAGAAAAGTTTTTACTTATAGTCATTTTTTAGGAACTTCTTTATTTTAGAATCATGTTTAGGATTTTCTTCATTTTAGAGAAGCAACAATACTTTTTTGGTGCAGGAAGACAAGCCAGGTAAATATAAAGAGCTTCTGCATGTACTCATATTTTTTTAGGAAGTAGTGCTTGACTTTAAAAAGAGATTTTTGCTTGCTTGCTTGCTTTTTATTATCTCATCCTTAATATTAATGACATAGGCTTAAAAGTAACCATGTGTTAACCCAGAAGAATGATGGATTAGGTATCAAGGGAAGGTACAGTGAATATGAAAGAGTCAATACTGTGATACAGAAAATCATGATTAACCTTGCAAATTGTGAAGAGCTTTGCAGAATACTGACAAACTTTCAGCTGATGAGCTTGTCCTGGGTTCAGCAATAGCAGTCATTTTTCTCCTTAGTAGCTGGTGCAGTGCTGTGTTTTTGACTTTCAACCTGAGAACAGCGTTGATAACACCCATGTTTTCAGTTATTGCTTAGTAATGTTTACTCTGACCAAGGACTTTCTGAGTCTCATGCTCTGCCAGGGAGGAGGGGAAGTCGTGAGGAAGCACAGAGAGGACACCTGATCCAAACTAGCCAGAGAGGTATTCCATACCACAGCACATCATGCCCACTATATAAACTGGGGGCAGCTGTCCAGAAGGGCTAGATCACTGCTTATGTCAGGCTGGGTATTGGTCACTGGGTGACCTTTGTTATTTCCCTTATCATTATTACTATTGGTGGTAGCAGTAGTGGTTTGTGTTATACCTTAGTTACTGGACTGTTCTTATCTCAACCCATGGGAGTTACTTTCTTTTGATTCTCCTCTCCATCCTTCCAGAAGCCGGGGGAGGAAGGGGTGGGAGGGATCAAGGGTCTGGGTGGTTCTGGGTTGTTGGCTGGACTTAGACCATGACAGGGCTGAAGACAGCCCACTAAAACTTGGGTGTGTTCCTTACCATAGAATGCCTAGGGGCCTCCCCATTGTGTGACTACAGCCAAGGAAAGTAAATGAGATTTAAGATTTGAAGACAGAAGGTATTTCCAAGAGAGGTGAGAATGTTATTGCACAGGACTGGTGAAGTCTTGTTGGGATATTGGATAGATAAAATCTGCCAGCAGACAGAGGGAAAGAACAGCTAAAATGAAAATAAAAATGTAGAAACTCTCCTCTAAAAAAAAAAAAAAAAAAAAAAAAAAAAATCCTAAAAGCCTTGGCTTACTAAAGTAGAAGAAAGAGGAAAGACAGTATCAGTACTGTTTGTTTACACACTGAAACATCAGGCAAGAGGAGACCTATCAAAGCTAAAGGATAAAGTTGCCAAAGAAAGACAAAAAGTGTAATGTGAGCATGAATAAATTTACGTTGTTAATTAGCAACATAATGGATGTTTGTAACCATCAGAACAGTCAAGTATTGGAATAACTTTTCATTCAGAGTAGTGAAGGACAAAAATACTGCCTCCTTCTAAGATGAAGATTAAGAAATGTACAAGAAGTCTTACACAATGTGTCTGCCTTCAATAACAGGGAGCTTAAGTCACTGATGGAGCAGTTTTCTTCCCTTGAGTTCCCAAGTACAAACATATTTTTTACTTTTAAAGTTAAAGAAATTGCATTTTAGTCCTATAGATCGAATTTTAATATTTAGCTTTTTTATGAGTGTGCACATTTCCTTTAGAAAAGTCATTACTTTATTTAGAAGCTCTTGCAGCAACTACTAATTGTAACTGACTTTGATTGATACACTGAAAGTGAACACATAGTACGTATTAGTTGAAGCCATTTCCATGTGATTATCACTATGACATTTTTTAGAATAACACTACTTGACATTTACAGTGAAATGTGCTATTGTTTCCATATGCTCATTCTCCTTATAGCCATTTTAATCTGCCATCTCACTAAAACACACTTTGTATGTGAACTTTCAGTTGTACAGTAATTTCTTTTAAATTTAATAACTTTTTCAGTAATCTTTGGTATTAGGAAGGACAGAATTTTTGTTAAATCTATCCCTCTGTCAAGTATTCAGTTTCTCAGTGTGTGTACAGAAGTTTTGTTTTTGTAAATTACTACCACTGCACTGAAGATAACCCAATAAAAGGATAATATGAGAGAAGCAGTTCTGAATTCTGCTGAGTGCTACAAATAGAAAAAAATAGAATAAATTTAAAATCTAAAAAGCCCCTTATGACCTCAGAGTAAATCAGTCTTTCTAGAATATATATAATTTCATTTCTTCTTCCTCAATTTCAAGGATCAAAGATAAAGATTCTCTCTACACATCATAGTTTGAGGGACTGAAGATGTGTGACTAGTTTTTTTTTTTTTTTTTTTTTTTTCATAAGGCTTTCTCAATGATGTTTTTGTTTACTTGGTGAACAGCTTCATTTTGCACTTCAGGAAAAAATAAGTACCTGCAAATATACAAGTGCACCACAAAGTCTGTTTATTTCACTTCTGTATAATTTGAAAGCATCGATTTCCTTACATACTTTTGTGTGTAACCTAAAAGACTTCCCAACCTTTTAATATAGGGACGTAGACATAGCTTGATATCTTATGCACACTATTGTTCCAGTTTTATTCTGAAATTTATACAGCAGTTATGTATTTACCTAAAGTAATCTGCTTTTCTTGAAGAGAAACCTAGCACTGAGTTACATGTGAGTTGCAAGGAATCCCATTATTGTACAATTACTAGCATTATATCAACAAAGCTGTTGGGTGTCCTGTCTCACACCAAGGTTCCCAGTATAAAAATGCTGGTTGCAGTATCTGCCGAAGGGGCAACAATTGGCCCCAAGTTTTCCAGCATAAGAATAACGTATTACAGGCTGTTTCTTGCTGCTGCTTTTTTCCTTTTGGATGTCATGAGATATTTTCAGTCATCATCCATCACTGGCAATTGCTGTCTCTTTCTGGATGTGTGATTAACAGACACAAGCAACGTTGTAGAAATAGAGCAGACAATGCAAACCCCAGTAGAACAAATTTTGACTGAGAGTACCTGCTAGCAGAAGTCTGGCAGTTATAGCCTCAATAAAAGCTTTCTTCCTTTCTCTCAAAAATTCATTACCCATCCTTGCAAGTCCCAGAAAACCCATGGGTCTTTCAGAGCATGGAATTATCATCCATGCTTTGTAAATCATACATGCACATCCATATATGCACAATTATATCTTCTATGAAAATTTGTTTTGTCACTAAGTTTTTCTTGGAGCCCATTATTTTACTGAAATAAAGAAAAATCTTTAACATCTTCTTAGGAAAAGCTGGTGATTTTCTATGCTCTTCTCTTTAATTGTTTTGTAGTCTAGCCTGTTGATCAATCATTTACTCATTCTAATACGCATATTTTAACTGCAGCTTTGGAGAATTCAGGTGGAAATTGTATAGTTAAGTCCTTCAGAACCCATGATATTATATTTTAATTACTAACCAGGTAGTATAAGCAATACTTTGAAGTATATTTGTAAGTGATATTTTAATAATAAATTAGTCTTGTTACAAGTAAAAGATAAGATGTTAAGCCAGATAATCCACAATGCATCAAACAGGAGTCTAAGCAAAGAATACTCTTCAGACATTCTGATACAATAGTTTACTGGGTGCTTGAATGAATGGACTCTTGATATTGAAACAACAGATATTTTTGGAAGGATTTTAGTTTTGGATTTTTTTTTTGTTTTGTTTGCTTGACCCCCTAAAGTGAACATAAATAGTTTCTGTTTATTAATTTAAGAGTTAAGAAAGAAATTCACCTCTGAGAAATTGCACTGTTTTAGATGATGCTTTTACCTAAATAATTAGAAATTCAAATGTGGAGGCTAATACCTAATTTTATTCTTCCCTAGCTAATTAATTAAATTGCATTGCGACATCAAAATACCACAGTTCTGGCAATTCTGACAATATCTCACTCTGTTGTCATACCTTGCTCCTTTCTCTTCTCTGTTCACTTCTTAACCTTAGCTCCCCAGTTGTCTTATGCACTCATACAAGTGTGTCTTTCCAGTAGCTGACCCAGACTTAAAGACCCACCAAGACCCAACTGTCAGAATCCTGGCTTTTCTGGTAATCTGTTTCTGCGTGACTGACGCATTTTATCCTCTTTCCCCTCTATTTTAGCATGTTGTTCCTCTTCAAAGCATCTTTACTTTTCCCTCTCTGGGAAGGGTTTAGATTCTGATTTCAGTAACTTCTACATGTGGTTTACTTATTAACCCAACTCTAGCACAGAAATTCCAAAACATAAATAAGAATATGGATAGAACTGAAAATGAAATCTGATTCATGGAAAGGTGTTAAACACCATTACTAAACCAGTTATTCAGTGGTATGAGCCTTTTAATATTTGACCATTAAGAAAACTTTTCAGAAGGGAAATAGTGATTAAGTTTCCTAAAATTAATGCAGACATTAAAAAAAAAAAAAAAAAAAAAAAAAAAAAAAAAAAAAAACCCTGAAAAATGCAGCTTTTATCCTGAAGAAATGATAAGATTATGCTCCCAGAAAATTATTTCAGGAAGATACCGGCAGCTATATAGTGTCTGAGTACATTGGGGGTTTGTTTTGTTTGTTTTCCTCAGTGTGAACGTGCACTCTTCAGACCACCTAATGGCTTTACAGCTAACTTTCAGTAACTGTTTTCTGATGACAATGGATGATGAAATCTTCTGCAATAATAGACATAGAGTTTCTCCTGGAGAACAGGTGTAAATATTTTAAGGTACCTTTCAAAAGTAGGGTAAAGGGCAATTTAAACGTATCATATATATGCTGTGGAAATTGTCATTTATGATTCGTTAGCTTTGAAGAAGTTTCAGGACTGTAAAAAGCTACCTTTTGACAGCAGACAATCCAATGACCATTAGATTTTCTTATCATAGATTGGATGGATGCTTTTATGCTTGATTGCCTACACAAAGTTACTTTAGTTGATACTGACCTACTGTCGTAGTTTAGGCCGTAAATCAGCCATGCAGTTTGCTACATGGAGAATCGAAAGAATGCAACTCCCACAGGTTGAGATAAGA
>JANRGW010008857.1:0-16685 GCA_024733675.1 Psilopsiagon aymara | reverse complement strand
GCTGAAAGTCAAAAACACAGTGCTGCACCAGCTACCAAGAAGGAGAAAAATGACTGCTACTGCTGAACCCAGGACACCTACCTAGCTGTGGGTGCTACTGACTGCTGATAGCATATGAGCTAGAAGGTTTGAGTATCCCCCTAGTGATGACCTCATTGATAGGAACAGTATGCAGCTTGCTAGTTGCTTTTGTGCAATTTTTAAACATATGTTAGGAAGGGGTCCGGAAGATGTCAATTTCACTGGACCTAGGGCAACTGCAGGTATGGAGATACCTGAATGCTTGTTTAGTCACCTTTGTGCTTGTCTTGGGCATCTCCCCTGCACCATGCTCTTGAATGAAGGGTGGATTTGACTTCTGTGGTGAGGACAAGTGGTTTTGTTTCTTGTCCTGCTCTGGCTGCTGTGATCAAGAAAATCAATTATCCTGAACACCCAGCAAATGATTACATGATTTGCTTGCCTCATACCCTTTATGGTTTCTTAACTTTTTTGTGCCATACTTGTATCTGCCCCTCTCTGTCCTATGAGCATACAACCTGCTCCCATTTACTTCTTTCCCCTTTAATCCCAACCTTGCCACATCCATACCCAAATTTGATTTTTGTGACACTGCTACCTGGGTGACCTTGGGCGTGCATTACTGGCGTGGATGCCTTGGGCAGCTGCACTCCCTGAGGGGTACAGCACTCCCTCTTGTGGTCTGTATGGCTTAGCTCTTTCCTACACAGCTCCCTTCGGGCACCCACGAGATAAAGATGTTCTTCATGGTCCTGTCTGGGTCTGTTGCCTGCCTTGTTCAGCTGTTTTCTGTGCCCTTCTCAGTGAGCTTAACCTCAGCCAGCACCTGGTCCGTGGCCAAATCATGTGCCTGCAGCCTAACTGTGCACTCCTGCAATCTTCTACTTTTATATGTTAAATATTATTCTACCATTACTTTATATGTAAATATAATGATTTCTGATGTAGTTTAAGTGCTGGAAATAAAAAATTGTCATTCTGTCATTCTTTTTCTAGTAAATTTCTTTCCTATTGTTAATCACATATTACTGTGGGTTTTTTTAACATAATAAACAGTCAAAAATATTTATTTTTGCTTTTGCTTTTCAATGAGATAACACATTTTTGGGGAAGACATAGTGTACTACTTTTCCACTGTTTTCTTAAAATCTCACAAACAACAATTGCTGTTTGCCATACTGTGCTGAAACACCACCTCTCTCGAGAGCATGGTCACGTGATGGAGGACTCTATATCTTTGACATTCAGCCTCCAGAAACCTCTCCTGAGATGTGTGTTTCAAAACTTTTCTTTTAAAACAGGCAGTAAAGGTGTTACTTTTAATATAATGCCCCACGGGTGCAGACCCTCTGGAGGGTTATAACTTTCATTCAGTGTAATGGAGTCAAAAACTACATATACTGCCAACAAGATGCAAGCCCCAATCTCAAAGACTATGCTGGAGTTGCAGTCTGCTTTTGTGTATGAGTTTTGCAGAAAAGGAGTAAAACTTTACAGGGCAAGAGGAGTTTGACAGAACCAACTGTCTCTTTACCCTAGTGTTCCAGACACTCGTTCACAGCTCATAGGGTTAATTCTCTAGACACATTGAATAGTGTCTGGATGACATGTGGAAATAGTGCAAGGAAGTGGGTTGTCTCTCTCATTTCCCTCTCCTTCATTTCACCTAGGCTTCACAAGTCCATTATCCTTACAGAGTGCTTTTCTATTAGTTTGCTTCCTCACTCCCAGTTGTTTGGAAAATATGTGTTTTGTAAATAAAGCTGTGAGAGGGTTTGGAAATCACTGTGCAATTAGTAGCTTACCACTTCGGAAAGATGAGTGGCAGCTGCTCTTCCTCCAGTCATTTCAGAATAGAGAGCACTCATAACTATTTTTTTTATAGAGATTTAATTTTATACATTTGTTTGTTGAGTGTACGTGTGTTTTGAGCATGTTCTGAGAAATACCTGGGTTCCTCTGGATTCAGTGAAATTTAGAAAGGGGATAATGACCAGGCTGTTCAGGGTAGAGAACTTCGGAGTAAGTACATAGTTAAAATTCCTGGGAGTAATAACTTCAAGCAGGGAGGCATCCAACTACTTAGATATATCCTGTATTGTACACAGCAGCTAAGCAGGAGCTTTTGTCATTGAAGTAATTAGCATAAGAACCTGAATTCTACCTAACCCTTGCTTGAAACTCATTTCATTTATTTAAATTTGCCCAGTGTGTCTATTAAACTGCCTGATTTGCTATCATCATTCCTGAGAATTTGGCAAGACTGCTACAGCACAAAACAAAAGCAAATATGATAGAAGATATGAGCATTTGTAAATGCTGCTGTTAATGACTGAGAAACAGTGCATGAAACACTGGAGAGAAAAAATAACTTGCAATTAGACCAGTTAAAATGTTTTATCTGCTATTCAATGAATGATTGTCCAAAGTGCATTAGCAACATGAAGCCAGCTGAGAAGTGTATATCGTAGCTGGGAGAGCATATTGTGGGAGTGTGAAGCTTTGCTTAGCCCACTAATTAGTGATGTAAAAAAAAAGAGGGGAGCAACCTTAGACTGAATTAATCAGGAACATGTGGAACTGTGTGCCAAGAGCTAATATTAATCAACAAAATGTCCTGGAATAATGCTAGGCATTAGAAAATGAGGGCAGCACAGTATTATATATCAAGGCTTACAATGATAAATGAACATCTAATGGGAACTCTTTTACCAGATTAAGCTCTGAGAGGAGTAGCCAACCTGAGGGTGTTCAGTGGAATACCTTATTTCTTTTTTATAGTACATGACTTCACATGCTACTGTAGTAGAGCAAAAATGTTTATTAATTTTTTTGCTGACCTCAGTGAAGATCATCAGTATGCAGTTCCTGCAGTGCACAAGAAATCTTACTTTCCATAGTCAATCTTGAGGTAGTTTATTGATCACAGTTCACCAAATAATAGTGGGGAGAGAGAGAGAAAATAGAGTGTGCTTAAAAGATGATGCATTTCTTCATCTGCATAAAGGGCATCTTCTAGTGAAGCCCATTTTATTCCTTTGGTGGAATAACTAGTTCATATTAGAAACTTTTTCATACAGTTGTGGAATATATATATATGTTAGACAATATCAGGTAAAGGTATTAAGCTTAAAGGTGAAAAGGCCTAAAGGTACCTACCTGTAAGCATATTAAGCTTTAAAGTTTTTAGTGCCCTTACTCTCCTAGCTCAAACTGTTCTGTTGTGTTTGGAGACTGCTTGAATGATGTCAACCGATAATCACTATAATCTAAAATGTAGCAACCTACAGGTCTTTAAAATATCTTTTTCTATTATACTCTTTGTATTCTAGTTTGCTAAGTGACCTTCAGGTATCTTGCATATCTCAAGAGAAGTTTTCTCTAGGGTAGCTGGACGTAAGTTCTCAAAGGTAACACAGCCAAATGGTATTACTCTGAGGAAAATCTCTAACCACATTATATGTTTATGAGTTGTATGTTTCTTGTCACAAGAGGTCCCAAATAGTGCCTGTTCCCTTGGCAATGCAGCTGTTCTGGAATACTGGAATATATACAGTAAAGTTTTTGTGATACAAGACAATTATCTTAGAATACATCCCTCCCCCCTCCTTCCTTCCACCCAGATTTTCACAATATTTTTTAAAAATAAGTGATGGATTTTGCTAGATTGTTTTTCTCTTCCTTCCCCCCCCCCCCCCCCCCAATTTTTCCATTTATTATTTCCATTTTCATATTTGTGCTTTCAAATTCTTGACTTCTCTAAGGGAAACTTTCTTGACTTCAGAAGGAATCACAATTTTATTGTTACAGTTGTTAAAAAGGTGAATGTATTAAACAGGAAAGCTTTTAATAAAACTTTAAACTTTCTACCTATAAATGAAGAATAGTAGTTACAGCTGAGGTACTTCATTTTATCACTCCTTTCTAAGGGATGTCTTACAAGCAGCTTATGCGCCAGTGAACCAAAGACTGCATTCCTACAAAGGCAGATGATGAGCAACAAGGATGCGCTGGTTCCTGGCCTAAGGAGAGCCTCAAATTTTAATTATTCTGTATATTGTCCTGCTGAGCTACTGGCTCATGACAATTTTCTGACATTATTTCAAGTTATATCAAAGCTAAGTACCTCACTTTCACTGCACAGAAGTAAATATTTCAATTCAGGGATATCAATAAGTTTTCATTGAAAATGCTGTAAATTGTATCTAGCATCTGAAAAAAACCCATACAGGATCAGTTCTCACAATAGCTTGTAGTTGCACTGTAATGGACTATAAACACTTAAGATATTGCATTATAAGTAGAGATTAATAAAAATAAAAGAATATATCTAAATAATAACAATTATAATTTTATTTTGTGACTCATACTAGATCAGGGAAGCTCAAACACAAATTGCTCTCAGTTATTTTGTGTTACTTCTCATAGTAAATTCTTCATTTTTTATTGGAATACATCTGAAAAAAAAAAAACCCACCAAGATCTAGAGAAGCATCTCTGGGTTTGCAAAAGAGGCTGGATGGAAACTCAGTAATTCAATAGCTATGAATGTGTGTTTCTGTTGCCAGAAAACTGAAATCTTTTATGAGTCTTCTTGTTAGCTGGAACGGTGAGAACCTGGACTGTTGAAGGACTCTTGCACCAAGTGGTTATGGGAAAAAACAGAAACTAGCTCCAAATTTAATTAGCTCCTATTTTTTTACATTATCTGTGTTCTGCATTGCACAGGTCAGATCAATAATTTTCCCTCCAGAAAGGCACATTCTATTTAGGGGGCAAAAAAAATAGTTCAGATTGTTTTTTGGGGATTTTTTTTCTGTTTCTTTCTAGATTCCATAAATCTAACTTCATCATCACTGAGAGCAAAGAGTTCTGAAAATGTTAGACAAAATAGTTTGGATATTTTTAAAATTTAACCATTTTCATTTTAGTGAAAACTACAATCAGTTCAAATCATATTTGATTTACCCAAAAATGCATTTTTTTTCAGTGTTAAATGACTCACCAAAAAAAGAGTTCACTTGGCTTTAAAGTTAACTACTAGTTCTAAGCTATGTTTTGAAATATATATTACCAGATGTCTACACACCTGTGTAGACAATCAATATCTGTGTGAAATTAGTTGTTCATCAAGGACCTGCACTGGAGAAACACAGTTGCACCAGCTGTGTGGCTGTTCTACTTCAGATTGCACATCTGAAGTTATGGATGACTGATTTAGGGTCTTTTATGTTAGTGCATTCCTTTATGATGTTAACATTGTCAGACTGATTTAGGGTCTTTTATGTTAGCGCATTCCTTTATGATGTTAACATTGTCATTTAAGGTTTTAAAAGTAAGAGAAAAATATTTACTTCTCTGGTGCACTGTACTTAACTACTTGTATTGCAGAAATTAAGCAAGTAACGAGATTGTCAAAATATCAGGTAACCATGTGTTGTCTTAGTACGAGAAAAATAAGAAATCTTTCTTTTGGTTAAATTTACAAAACAATTTCTAATATGTAAACAGAGTTGTAATTCTGTTGTGAAAGTCAGAGGGATTTAATTACAAGTTTCAGAATATTTACCACTCTCTTTAGTGGATTTCTTCTCAATGATACATGTTCCTTACGGCTTTGTCTTCCTTTTGGTCTGAAGACCATACAATCTGGAACTCTGAAAGGTCTTTGATTTGAGCTTTGTATTAGCAGAGCAGATATATGGACAACATTAGGAAAGTCATGCTGGTTAAGATATCTTTTGTTAAATTATAATTATTTTAGTGGCATCAAATAGCCCTGCTGAACCAGAAATAAGAAACTGTCAGGGTTTCTGATAATCATTTATTGATAGATTTCAAAGAATTATAACTCATTTCTTTGGCATGTCCAAAACTCCCAGGACTGAAACTAATTTAAGACATTTTTCAGTGAAATTTCCTTGGGAAAGAACGAAATAAAATCATGTGTGTTTGTTCAGATAGTTTAAATAGAATAGAGGTCACAGTTTATTCCAATCTTGGATGCTGAATTGGGATTTTTTTTGATAGATTGGAGGTATTTCCACTTTACTATATGGCAATATTCATAGTAGTGGAGCTACTAAACATTCACTGTGCAATAGAGTTTATTTTGTCCTATGTTGTGGAAAAGATTTACAAACATTTAAAGTTTGTTTTGATCAGCTGAAGGCAAATATTAAAGAAACAAATCCAGTTCCTCATTCTATGTTTCATACTATTATACTGCATTTTTAAAGGAGACAAATTATTTTGTCCATTATAGGAATAATTTTCTCATATATATTCGTGCATATTTTCATACTATTTCTTATGTTTACTTATTATTTTATTATTGCTCTTCCTTACATATTTTATATATCCTATATTTCTTATAATTATTTCTTCTTTTAAGGTATTATTTCCTATTTGTATATTTTATTATATTTTCTTATACTGTATTTTCTTAATAATCCCAAAATCATCATTTTCATGGGATACTAAAAAAGAAAGAAAAAAAAAAATCCCATGAAACAAGCCAGGAGTTTTATGTTTCTCTTAAAATCTGTAGGAGGAAGATAAGTCAGCGTAAACAATCAATGTAACAGTCAATCCAGACCAGAAGAACAATGAAGGCACTCGTTTTTTTGTCTTATCATAGCACACTGCATCTTGTACTATGCACAGAAAGGGTCGTGCACGTGTGTAGAAATATAAAAAGGACTGGCTGTGTCTTATTCCTCCTACATGACACCATTTTTTACAGGCCTTTTATGGGAAACTGTGAAAAATTCTTTGAGTCCTCAAGTTGCCTGTTGAGTCACAAAAGTAAAAAAAGTCATCATAGTCTTTTAAAAGGGAAATTTGCTAGTAAATGGTAAAACATTTCAATCTCAAAATTCAAAGATTTGTTTGTTTGGTTTTTGCAAGGTACCTGTAGGAAAGGATATTTCAAAGAATTACACTATCACATATCAAATGTGAAACTCAAATGCGCTTGAATTTCTGAGCCTTGAAACTTCTTTCCCAGAAGTTACCTTACTTGCACTATGCTGACATAAGCTTTGCTTTCTTCTTCTTGTTTCCATTTTATTCCTGTATTGGTTATTTTACGTGGTCAAATAAATAGTGTCTTTTCTATACAGCTTAAAATTTCAGTTCTATTATAAAACTGGATTTTGTCCAAAGGATTAATAATTTTTATATTTTAAAAATGTATACCTTTAACCTAAAAAAACTCTTAAAAAACCCTAAAAAACATCCTAAAAAGATGGATGGCACATCTGTTTTGTAGCTGCACCAACTATATTCTCATTGGAATCAGAGGAATTACATTCACTTCCCTATGCTATAATTGAGTCAAATTTCTAGAAAACAAGTTTTATACAGGAGATGAAGTAGAATTCTGTTGATAATTAACAAGGTTCTTTTGTCTTTTTTTGTTGAATAAAACAACACAATTTGTGTTGAGTCTATTGAACTGAAATTTGGAACTTATATTTTTCACTAAGCAATTTAAAAATACTGCCAAAACGTTATTATTGGGAAGAGGCATATATTTGCAATTCTAGTCTTATTGTATTGAAGTCTTATGCATTTCAAGGTTTAGGTCTTGATATAGCATAAATATATTGAAAAACAATATAGGCGTGCATGGTAAAAAAGCATTTTGTAATAGCTGAAGTGTTTCTAATAGTGTGAAGCTCCTGAAAAGATTAATGATAAAAAAATGGTACCACAGATTTGATGCAATAATAAAACCTCAGATCTCTCACTTCCTGAAATTCTCCTGCTTCCTATGAATACCCATGCCTAGGACAAACATCCCATACTTACCTTTCACTAGCATTTGTGGATCATATAACACTTAATCTATTCCTGGACTGTAGCCGCTCCTAATTCTAAAACCTGCATTTGTTAACCTAATGCAGTTATACCTATGTTAGAGGAAGCTTACTGAGATTTTATTTAAATGAAAAAATCCTTCATAGAATAGAATAGTAAATAGTTATTTCTCAGTATATGGAAATTGAAAATAACCATGGAGAGAAAAAGACAGCCAAAGTCTGTTATGGATTCTTAGACAACTTAAAAACATGTTAGTGAAAGTGAGATGGAAAGAGTTTGCTTTTTTTTTTTTTTTCCTTTTCTTTTCCTCTTCTTGCTTAATTTTTTCTTTTCCCATTTGTCAAGTGCACATTCAGAATGTCAGCTGGAAATCTGCAGTATGTGTTTAAGATTAGTCTGGGCTAAGCAAAGTAAATACTGAATCGGTACGCTGGAATTTGAAGTTTAGAAAAAGTGATGTAATACTAAGGTGGACATGTACTGTGCGTTATGCTAAGTAAACTTAACACATAATCTTCTTTATCAAACACTTCTTTTTATGCAGAAGCGTGCACATTGACTGCTGAAGATCCATGTGTTTTAACAATCTGTTTCTTCTTTACTTTCCAATGGACACCAACTTCTTCTAGCAGAATCTAAACTTACTTTCATAAATTTAAAGCAAAGAAATTGATTCTCCTCTTCTTCACTGACCATTTATATTGTCATTATTTATATTATTTAAAAGGTTTATATTTAAATGTGCTACAGAAATATTCTCTGCTCTCCTTTCTACTGATTCTAGATACTTTATGGAATTTAGTGTCATGGGATCATAGGGTATTTCAGGCTGGAAGGGACCTCAAGAGGTTCCATGTCCAACCTCCTACTCAAGCAGGTCAGATGTGAGATCAGATCAGGTTGCTCAAGGCTTTATCCAGTTGTGTCTTGAAAACTTCCAAAGACGGAAACTGCACAACTTCTCTGGGAAACATGATACAATGCTTAGCTGCCCTTACACTGGAAAAAGTTTCCCTTCTACTGAGTCTAAACATTTCTTGTTTCAAGTTTTACCTATTGTATTTCTTCCTTCCACTAGGCACCACTGTGTAGAGCCTGGCTCTACTTTCTCAGGAACCTCCTTAGAGCCACTGGAAGATACTATTAGGTAAGTGAAGCTGCAGTCTTCAGATTGAACAAACTCCCTTCTTCAGCCTCTGCTCACAGGGCAAGTGCTCCAGCCCTCAGCACTACTGGTGGCTCTCCACTGGACTTGCTCCAGCTAATTAATGTCTTTCTGGCACTGTGGGGACTGAAACTGGATAAACTATTCTAGATTAGGCATAACAAGTGCTTTAGTAAAGGCATCATAACCCATCTTTCAGTCTGCTCTCTGTGCCCAGTTCATATAGCCTAGGATGTTGTTGGCCTTGTTTTCTGCTAAGGCACGCTGCTGGATTTATGTGCATCTTGCTGTCTGCCAGAGACACCCAGATCTTTTCTGCAAAGTTGCTCCTCAGTTCGTCCATCACTCTGTCCCCAGCCTGTACTGCTGCCAGGGACTCTTCCTTCCTAGATGCATGATTCTGCTTTTGTTCTTGTAAAGTTTCATGAGGTACCTGTTGGCCCATTCCTCCAGCCTTTTAAGGTCCCTCTGAAAGGCAGGGCTGCCTTCAAGCATATTGACTGGTTTTGTGGAATCTGCAGACTTGAAAATAGGCAACTCTATGACCGACCATTGATGAGGCTGAATGGGTTATGTTCCAGGAGAGAAACTTGCACTGTTTTACTTAACAGCCTCCATGCAGAGTCTGACATGATCACATTTTTACCCATCTCATGACCCACACATCCAAACTGTAATATCCCAAACTGAGTACAAGAATACTGCAGGAGACATTTATTTTTAAAACAAACAAACCTCTTATCTATAGATTGCAGAGACTTTCAGTAATTTGGGGAGTATAATTCTAGCAATATGGTCAGATGTATATAGTTTACTAATTACACTTTTTGTCTGCAGTGAGAGTATACATGTACTTATAATTTAGAGAAATCTCAGCCACAACTAGTCCACTTCCCAACTTGCTTCTCTTTCTGTTGCAAATATAAGTGTTTTCTTTCATTTACCGTAACCAGAATTAAAGGAATTTGGATTAATTATCAACAACTTTTGTTAAAGTAGTACAAAAAGACGAAGTTGTTGAGTCTTTGAATGGTATAATGTTTGAAGAAGATAAATAAAAAGGTAACTAATACAACCTAAATTTTTGACTTGATGTTTTCCTTCGTGAGTGGCTGCTTTGTATTATGTAATTTTTTAATAAGTGCAAAATTTCCATTAAGACAATTAGATTGGTTTTATTTTCAAATAGCTTCATATCTGGTTTTGCACTTTTCATGACTGGCTAGAAATGTGTCAAAGATGTAGTGACTACTGACTTCTGGCCTTGTTTTACTCTACACTTTATACTCAGAGAAAGGTTAAGTTGTTAAGGAAAAGATTAATAGAAAATTAGCTTTACTTTCTTTAGCTTTATATATTTAATTACATTTATTATCTTAAAAACGAATGCTTCCTAGTTTCAGAATAGAGGTCAGGAAAATACAGACTCTGAAAATATCTCTACTTGATTATAACTTACTCTTTTTATCTCCTTTGTTCAGATACACAATTCAAAGCATGATTTGTTTGATATACAGATTTTTCAAACTTGGGTTGCATTTAGATGTCTGTTTTCCAATTTTGGAAGCAAAATACAAAAAAAAGCCACCTATTTTTTAAAATATGGAAAATCAGTCTCTTTACTTTCTTATTTAATAAGTATTTATTTATTTATTTAAGTCTTTCTATGAGACCTCTCTGTTGAAACTAAGTAAGGTATTCTCATTTATTTAGGATAAAACTTTCAGTAGAAATGCATAGAACTGAGTTCAAATGTTTTTATTAGGACTGAAATCTCTAATGAGACAGGCTAAGTGCTCTTGAGTCTCATAAACTCCTCCATGGATGAGAAGAGAGGACCTTGGCTTCCCTCTTTCAGTATTTCCCAGGTTTCCAATCTGTTTCTATAAAAATCTTGGACAACTAAATGAATGACATGGACTACAGTACATCAGAACATTGATAGCATGAAAGCAATGTCTCTAATTAGCCTGTTATGGTCCATTTATTACTTAGAATATACACAGACAAAAGAAATATATGATGAGGTATTACTTGCAACTGTAAAGAAGGCTTATTGGTGGAATGTGGTTTCTTTTGTTTGGATGTCACTGGTGTGAAATGAGGCCTGTAACTATAAATAGCTCATCTTGTATGGCCACCTGCTTCATTTCTTCAACCACCCCACTATCATTATAAAATGATTCCTTCAGTGTTGTCACTGTTCTGGAGCCATCCCAGACTGATGTGTATGGGACTTGTGCTTCAACTGTGGTACACATATCTTTAATTATTATGAAGAAGTGTCCTTTCTCTTGGCTTCTAGAATATTTCTTAGACATTACCTATCTATCATGACTTCATTCCTACAAGACCTTGCTATACTTCCCTTTCAGATAGGCAATTTCTGTAGACGTCTCCTAACAGATTTCCTTTACTCAGTCTTAAAAGAACTTTGGGTTATAATTCACCTTCAGAAGTTTGTCTTTGGACTTCTTATAAGTTCTCCAGACCTCAGCAGTTAAGCCAGATGTGAATGCATCATTTACTTAGTTTGTAAGACACATGACATTTGGTTCAAGAAACACAGTTCTATCTGTCTGTTTCTCTGTTCACCTTTAGTACCCTATTCCATTGCTCTACAAGTAGGTCATAACCCAGCATGGATAGGAAATTATGCTGACTTGGTGCTGTAGGAATTTTTTTGTATCAAATAATCACTTTAGTGTTGTCATCTAAGCAGCAATATTAATCATTACCAGTATTAATCATTATCTGCACTTCTTCACAGTTTTCTGTAATAAATACTGTTAATAACTAATGTCATTCTTTTGATAACTCCAAGATAAGCTAGGAAAGATTTAATAGCTTTTCTCCAAGTGGCCTACCAAGGTCTCAAAATATATTATAATAGTTAGTGATTAGCTGTGAAGTTTAACATATTTCACATAATTTTTTAACGTGTTTAATACTGTTACAATATCAGCGATTAATCAGTGTTAAAACTACATGTTCATATGCATAAAGGACAAACTCCCCAAGTGAATGTAAATTTTATTATTATTGGAACTAGACAAAAGAAATTGTGAGATGTATATGAAATAAAGGGCAAGAATTCTTGGTAGAACTGCCTCCCAAGCAAAACTGACACCATCACTGTGATGTATCTGTACCTCTAGGACTGCAGTTTCACCATTATGATGATATAGGATGCACTTCAGGGTAGTACTTATAGAAATACATGGACGTGATATTGTTTTCTGAACAGAGCTTCTTTCAGCAATGCTGCTCACTACATTGTATTGAATAGGATTCCTAACCAGAGATTATGTAGTTGTGCCACCCCAAAAAAGGTACTTTCTTAATCTGATTTACATTGGGTTGGAACCAGATGATCTTAAGGTCCTTTCCAACCCTAACTATTCTATGATTCTATGATTCTATACACAGTCCTCTTGGATACTTACCCTTCGTATCTAAACTAAAACTATTTTGTTTTTATGTGGTTTTCTTGATAGAAAAATATTTTGAAAATAACTATTAAGAATATCATTAAAAACACTTATACATTCATTTCAGTATGAACATTATTGATGTTCTCAGCTTTAGAATGTATACGAAGGGGTATTCTCTTGTAAAAGAACTGTGCTTTTCTTATAGTTATCATGCATTGTGATAGACTTCCAGATACTGAGGTTAGAATTGCATTAATGATAGAATATTTCTCATCATTTCCCTGTGATTCAGCTTCCAAAATTAAATTCTACACTTTGCTCTTTGTTTTAAAAAATAACATAAAATATTGCTTGTAGAAAGTTTTCTTATGCACGTATCTCTTCCTCTGAGAAAAGTGTTCAAGGTCAGGCTGGACATAACCTTGGGTGATATGGTTTAGTGGGAGATGTCCCTGCCCATGGGAGGGAGGTTGGAACTAGATGATCTTAAGGTCCTTTCCAACCCTAACTATTCTACGATTCTATGACCACTTCAGAATTTACATCCACCTGCAAGGTAGAATATGAGTTAAAAAAATCATAGTGTTATCATGTAGCAATTTTTTTTTATAACAATGCTAAGAGTGCTTTCATTCTGTAAGACAAAACTTGCCTAAACCATTTTTTTCATATTGTAATTATTTGCCAATAGAATTTCTCCTTGACATTCTTAACCTCAGAAAAATAAATATCCACTAATAAAACATGCTAGATGTTTTAAGTGGCCAAACTGCCTCTGTGGTCTCATTCTAAAAAAAATCTGAAAAATATTAAGGGTTCTTAAGATTTTATCATGATACTTGTTATTCCAAGGGATTGGGGACTTCTAGGATGTTTTTCATAGTGACACATAACCAAGCCATCAATAAGCATCTAGAACAGCTGCATAATACTACTTTTAACATCCACATTATTCACATTAACTGTAGATGGAAGAGCAAGGAGAAAAAGAAACTGAAGCGTTCCTTTTTTTTTTCCTTTAATTTTTAAAAGTAGTCAATATTTTAGAAGTACTGTAAGAATTGTTAATGCATTCTTCTCTATCCTTTTTTTTTTTTTTTTCCTGAATTTTGTTACATACAATTTTGTCCCTCATTTGCTTCATGTGTTGTTACTGAGATGTTATCCAACCATAATGGTGCTTTTAAGGTCTGAATATTGATGTTTATTTTTCAGTCGGAAATGCTGTATGTACTAAGAAAAAATTCTTCACTAAAACAGTTGTCAGACATTGTAGCAGTCTGCCCAGGGAAGTGGTGGAGTCACTACCTCTGGAGGTATTTAAAAGATATGCAGATGTGGCAGTTAGAAACATGGTTAGTGGTGGACTTGGCAGTGCTTGGTTAAATGTTGGACACAATGACATTAAATGTCTTTTCCAGCCTAAACTATTTTATGATTCTGTGTTTGTAGACATTTAAATAAGCATATTTGTCTACTTCTACTTATTGTCTGAAACGAAGATATTAATTCACCTTAGAAAATTTGCTTAGCACACACTTTACAACAATAAAGGTTGTTTCTGAGTCTTTTCTTGCCTAATCAAAACCAGAAAGTTATTTGCAATATGATGCTACCAAAAGGTCTCACAAAGGTTCCCAGTGTTGTAAACATGATCACAATTGGAATGCAGTTAATTTCTTTCCCCAGAAGTAGTTAAAATATAGAGTTAGAACATATTTTTTATGCATTTTATGTGTTGTAATGCCATCTATTTGAATTCCTGCCTTGGGATCATAATTAACATTCACTGTTAACATTCACTGTAGCAGATAAAGTGTATACTAAATAGTTTCACATCAAAAAAGCACATTCTCAACTTGGAAAATAATGTGGATGGTTGGCATTTCTCTGTAATCAAGACTAAATCAAGTTTATATTTTAAGTTATCTGAGCATTTCATACTGCAGAAATATTGTTCCAACCTACATATGAGTAAAAAAGAAAATATTAATTAGGTTTATAATTAGATTATACTCTTACAACCTGGTGAGGTTGCCTAGTGTTAATTCATTACTAAAGCAAACAGCACTGTTTCCAAAGTAAGGTTTAACCATTGTTAAAATAATTTTAAAGATATATTCCTTGTAGTAGGAACTGATATTTTCTTCAACTTTATATCGGAACTTACTACTACTATTTTTAATACTCAATATTGGAACACAGCTCCTATAGACTAGGAAATAGCTAGTCATCCCAGAGAAGAGTACAACATAAATGAAACATTACTAAAAAAAAAATAATGTATTTGCTCTGAAGATGAGGTATATGCTAAAGTTCTAATACTTATTCAGAAAAGGGAAATCAGTGATATTAATCTCTAAAATGGTGGGTTTACTTCTATTTTTAGATAAGGGTGATCAGTGATAGATGGGAGGTTTTTTGTTTTAATAATGTATCTTATAAAAAAAAGTGTATTGTTAAAAAGTACTCAGATTTTAACTTTAAAATTGTGATTATTGAATGTCGGAATAGTTCCGAGTAGGGATTTTTACAATTTTATTAATTATGAAAAAAAAAAAATCATTTTTGGAACAATACATTTGAAGAGTAGTTTTAGAGTCAAAACATCCTGAAGTTAAACTTCCATGTTTGTATATTAAATTAATGCTCCACTTAATGTCAGAGTTGTCTGGAAAATTGTTATATGCAAAGTTCTCATTCACATGTTGGGCCATGTGAAATTAAATTTTCAATAAAAGCAGTAATAGACACCTTTCTATCTCTGAACTAATATATTTAGTAATGTCTTGTGTTACCATGCATTGAATTCAGATTAAAGAAAAATAAAATTTTTAAAAAAAAAGAAATATATGATGTTCACGTAGCTCATGAATGTTCATCTCCTAGAATTGTCTGCTGTAGACAGAATATACAGATGATGTATGCATTTATTTACTTTGGTAAATAAGGTTGTTTTTAATTTTATTAGCTGATCTTAGATGATCTTAAGGTCCTTTCCAACCCTAACCAAAAAAATAAAAAAGAAAAAAAATATAAAAGGGCAAGAATTGTTGAGGAAGCCATGGAAACTTTCTTGATGTTTCAGTTGACTGAAGTTTACCAGCTGAATGAAAACAGAGAATAATTTAAAGTTAGCTCAATATGAGTTACTGATAAGCAATATTATTTATTTATATATATTATTGCTGTATTCATATTTATAGCTACTTTAGGAGCTTGGAATTTTGGAATGCATTGAAAACACATCTAGTGGATAAAAATACGCAGAATCTGTCAGAGACTGAAAGTCTTGAGAGAGCATTCACTATTACATAATCCTTGAACAGAGTGCTGCGCATAGAATAAGAGAAGACTTAATCCACACATGGACTAGATGTCTAAGCTCCTATTATAGTCACCAGAAGATTAGTTAATGTAAAGCCTGAAGTTACTGTGGAAGGATGATGGAGTCTGGAATTGGGTTCATCTGAATACAGGCATCTCCTAGATCACCAGCTGAACAGCATTGACCTAGAGGTAGGATTCAGTTCTATAAATATAGTCTTCTTGGGGTATAAGAGATATCTTAGGTTATCTGTGACCACTTCAGAAGATTGAATAAAATGACACATAACTTAAAACATCAGCACCCTCATGGAGAGATAGCTGGAGACAGACAAGACACCTCAGCTAACTCAAATGGCACTAGAGGTTACCGCGGACAGTTTGAAATAAGGTACAGTTGAAATGAGTCCTGTATCGATGAAGACAGTACATATAAACACCACATACAATCAACTGAACATTGCTGATGGTAAAAATGTTGTAGCCATGATTTTCCGAAGGCACAGGTGTGATTAGAGATAAAATATATAAATATATATATGTATATTATACAGTACGCATATATTTTAGAAATAGGTAGAGTAAAATGCACTAGCTTTTGGGAGCAGAATTCTTTACTCAGGTCTTTTTTTTTTTATTTTCTGGACAGAAATATGTTATTACTTCATGGATAACAAAACATGGCATGCAGTTGGTCCAAGCAGGTAGCGTACGTCCAAAATATTTGGAATGTGTACATGTGTCCTGGGTTCAACAGTAGCAGTCATTTTTCTCCTTCTCAGTAATTGGTGCAGCACTGTGTTTTTGACTTTCGGCCTGGGAACACCACTGATAACACCAATGTTTTTAGTTATGGCTTAGTGATGTTTGGTCTGGCCAAGGACTTTCTGAGTCTCATGCTCTGCCAGGGA
>JANRGW010008856.1:0-10223 GCA_024733675.1 Psilopsiagon aymara | reverse complement strand
CTTCCTCTTCCTCTTCCTCCTCCTCCTCCTCCTCCTCCTCCTCCTCCCCCCGGGGCTATATAGGGATGCGCGGTCGATGTTTCTCCCACTCGCCGCTGCACCGGGAGTGCGGAGCCGCGTCCCCTTTTCTATCACATGGCCTTGGACGGGACCTGAGCCCTCCTCCGCAATGAAAACCATCATCGCTGCCTACTCCGGGGTCCTGCGAGGTACGAGGAGGGTCCAGATCCAGGGAGGATGCTGCAGTGGGGGAGCAGCATCCCTGCGATACACGATACGGGGTGGGAGCAGCAACGAAACGCTCGGCTTTAATATATATATATATCCCCTCTTCCTGCTTGCAGGAATGGGTGTTTAAGGGTGGGGGGGAGCGGTGTGCAATGGCGGGAGGCTGCTGCAGCTTGTTTTAAGGGTGAGGGTTACAGCTCTTTGAGCGAGCTCGGAGGGTTGGAGCCGCTCTCCTGAAGCTGTTGCAAACCGGGTCTGGCTTATCTTAAGTGGGTTTGCACCTCGATGTAGTGTGGGCGTGTGGCACTTGCTTTAAAATGAGCCTTTCTGTTATATCCTTGTGGAGACGGGAAGGAAACAGTAGTAGTCTGCGTGTGAAATTCAGCGTTTTAGCCGCCTTTTGTAATGCGGTGTTTCCCCATATCTACATCAACGGAGCGGGGGGGGGGGGGGAATCATTGCTGGTTCTTGGTTTACAATGGGGAGCTGGAGATTCGGTGTGAAAGGGAGGTTTTACGTGAAGAGAAACAGTCGAGTTTGTATTGACAGCCCTATGCCCTGGTGAAGTCGCTGCCTTTACCCGGAGGAGCAGGTTGGGTGTCAGTGGCTGACACCCATCATGGGCAGAGCTGCTCAGATACCGAGCCCTTCCTGCTGCAGGCTGAAACTTGTGGGTTAAAGGTCTTGGAGAGACACTATGGGAAAGCTCAAACTGCTCCATTGTGTGCGTGTAAAGGCAGCTCCAGGGATCATGCATAGAGTCGTGGAATGGTTTGTGTTGAAGAGGCTTTAAAGCTCATCCAGTCCCAACCCCTTACCATGGGCTTGGGAAGTATTGGGACCCGCAAATAGCGGTGGCCTTTGCCGGACAATGCACTTGAATCGTTTACCCTGTGATCTTTGGGAGGGTTCTGCTGTGATTGCTCCCAGTGCCTCGCTGAAAGCTTTCTGCCTTGACAAAGGAAGTTGTGAATTCCTCCTGGGATGAGCAGACCTGTGAAATGGCTCTTGATTAAGCAAGTCGTTAGCAGAGCTGAGAGCACCTCAAGTGAATTAACCCCTGAGCTCTTGTTTTCACACTGTGTTCCGCCCAGGTGTGTGGAGCTGTTGGTGCTCATATCTCAGGTGTTAGAGATGCACTGATTAATTAGATATTGACGCTGATATTAGAGATTGACCTCTGGGGTCAGCTGTGAACCAATTGGGGGAAAAGATCTACATGTTTTTATCCATGCTCTCATCTGGTCCTTAACTTGCTTATGCAACTAGCCGTAAACAAGTGATGTTTTGAGATGAGAGAGGTCATTTGAATTAACAGCATGTGAACTGTTCTGGAGAGTAAACTGCAAGCCAAGCACAGAATAAATGATTCAAGAAGCCTATCAAATATGTAGGTCTGGCCCTCGGTGGCCACCTTGCTGGCACTGGTGTGTTAGTGATGGATCTAGGCCATGTGCATAATTCAACATGGGCAGTGGTTTAGGGACAGTGATTGGCCTCATCTCTAGATAATCCCGCTTAGGGATGGAAAGCTGCCTTAGCTCTCCTCAAGTCAGTTTTCCTCTGAGGTTCCTCCTGGGCATCCTGCAGTGGTATTTGTGCTTCCTTTACTCATTTGTTCATGTGCTTCTGCCTGGGGGAGACAGATGTTACAGAGACGTTGCCTTGGTGACTGCAGCATCCTCCAAGGCAACCTCTTGCTGGTTCTGCAGCCTTCCATGGGTGACAGGGTGCAGGACCAGCTTCAAACCTGCCTTGTCCAAGCAAAAGCCAGAGGAGCTCACACTTGGGCTGGGCTTTTGGGATCCTGATGTGGGAATCCATAGGTCAAAGATGATGTGGTGTAGTGGTTCACACATGGGACCTTGCCAGCTGCTTGATTGCATTAGATAACTTCCCCTACTATGCAGGTTATTTAGAACAAACCCATTTGGCTTTTCTGACCTCCCTGAATGTCTCTTCCAAGTATCTTGACTATGCAAAGGGTTGGCTTTAATGGGGTGAGAGTGTGAATGGCTCACACTGTCCTTTAGTGTCTTCACTTTTGCTTGTCCAGCTCATGCTGTCCTTTAGTGTCTTCACTCTTGCTTGTCCAGCTCATGCTGTCCTTTAGTGTCTTCACTCTTGCTTGTCCAGCAAATACTGTCCTTTAGTGTCTTTCGTCTTGCTTTCCTAGCATCTGAATTTGTCCCAGGGCTTGTGAATTTGGCTCTAAGCTTGATCCTAGTTAAAAATAACCCCAGCAGAGGCATCTGCCTCTCTTTATCCCTGTGTGTGTGTGTACAGGGGGAGCTTTCTTGGCCACCAACCCAGTCCTGCACATTCAGAGTAAACCTCGGACCAGTGCCTCAGGCTGGATGAAGCTTTGAGATCCTTTGGGTAGAAGGGATTGTCTCCTCATCCTGATCCAACCCACTTTGGCCGCGGGCTGTTCAGGCTCTCTCCTCGTGTTTGGCAGAGCAGTGGGAAGGTGCTTCGCTGTCCTGAGGAAGGATACTACATCCTCCTATGGAGACAGGCTGAGAGAGTTGGGGTTGTTCAGCCTGGAGAAGAGAAGGCTCCGGGGAGATCTTACTGTGGCTTTTCGGTTCTTTAAAGGGGGCTATAGCGAAGATGAGGAGAGACTTTCTAGCAGGGTCTGTTGTGATAGGATGAGGGGTGACGGGTTTACACTAAAAGAGGGGGATACAGGCTGGATGTGAAGAAGAAATTCTTTACAATGAGGGTGGTGAGACACTGGCAGAGGTTGCCCAGAGAGGTAGTGGCTGCCCCATCCCTTCAAGGCCAGGATGGGGGTTGGAACAGATGAGCTTTGAAAGTCCCTTCCAATGCAAACTGTTCTGTGATGCTAATCTATGAGTCTACTACTGTTGCCAGGTCATCGAAAGTTTCTCCTTTGCTGAAGTACCTTTTCTATTCTTACAGAGTTTGGGGTGAGGAAGATGAATTTGCTTAACTTTACCTTGTAGCTACTCTTATGCTGCACCTGATGTTTGGCACACCTCACGTCTGCTTTGAGGGGGGGACTTGGGTGCTCTGGTTTTGGGAGTAGGACATCACTTTGAGCTGTGTTGTCTCTTCTTGACAAAATCACGTAGGAGGTAAAGGTCTGGACTTGCTTGTGACTGAGCCCTTCTTTCAGAGCTACAGGATGCTGTAGGATGCTTCCTTTCCTCTTGTTGAGCACTATTCAGCCTTGTTGACTTAATCTAAACTGCTGGCTGGTCTAGACTCATGGTTACATCACTTGAACCTGCTGGTGACCAAGTCCAAAGGTCAAGTTCAGTGCTGTGAGTAAATGCTGATCCAATGTGAGATAAACGTCATATCACATCTGTTTGCTCCCTATGCACAGCTTCTCCCTACAAGGGCTGAAATGGCTGTTGTTGTCACATATCCCTGTTAACTGTGTTGTTGACCTCCAGTTGTAGGCATTCCTCACTGCAGATAAGGTGGGATCACTGAGTAGCCTCCTGGGCCATGAGCAAACTGCTATGTAAGCAAACAGGGCGGGATAACCATCCCCCACACTGGTAATCTGTCATTCTCCCACATATGAGTCACTATCTACTACCACTAGCAATGAAACTGGAAGTGAAGAGAGCTTGTGCTGGGGCATCTGAGCGAACCCAAGGCACAGAGTAACTGCTGTTGCTCAAGGGGGTTTTACACGTGTCACATTGCATGTAGCAGCTTGTCACACAGAGTCCTGCTCTTGCATGGGAGACTGGGCCCTCGCAGGGATGCTAGTGTTGGTCTGTATCTAGCTCAGCTTTGTTATGCCTCCAGTGTCGGCTTCTTTGCCAAATATGAGGCTCAAAATGTCCATTTCAGCCTTATGCTTTGGAGGATCTAATTTGCTTTTTCCTCTAAACAAGCTGTGTGATGCAGTATCATTCTGGGCCAGGAATGAATGTACTGATGGTCTCGAAAAAGTGGCAGATGAAGCTTGGCTTTCACAAGCTTTCAGTGTGTTTTAACTGTCTGTAACACTTGTTCATCCCTCTCAGTTAATTTATTTGGCTGCTGCTTAATTAAATGCTGTCAACTGGGTTTTCTGGTGTCCAAGTGTGATGTTCTGTTCACTTCCACTCCTGCAACCATTGGTTCTGCCTCTGTGCCTTGATAAATCACAGTGGCTGAATACATCATCTGAAGCAAACTGTGCTGGATGTGCGCTGCTTGCTGTTCTAGCACAGTGTGTGTTGCAAGCATGAGTCTAAAGCTTGATCAAGCCCTTCATTGACTGCACCATCTCCTTGGTAGCATCTGCATCTGATGATGGCTGGAATTGAATGTTAGAAGTCCACTGAGCCCATTGCTGGCTCCCTGCTGGGAAGAGCTGGATCATGTCAGTGAGCTTCTTTGAGAGGCTTGTGCATGGCTCCTATCATTGGGTAGCAGTGAGGTCTCCTGGAGAAGTTGCTCCTGTGGTTGTGTTGACAAGTAGCATCCTCGAGAGCCAGACATGGGCTAGAGTGTGGAGCATCACACTCATGCTACAGAGCATGCAGTGGGAGTTGAGGGGCTCAGGATCTCATCTGAGGTCAGGAAAGCTGTTGCAAAGATCTCTACTGTGTAGGCATAGAATCCCAGGCTGGTTTGTGGTGGGAGAGACCTTAAAGCTCCTCCAGTTCCAACCCCTGCCATGGGCAGGGACACCTTCCATAGAGCAGCTTGCTCCAAGCCCTGTGTCCAACCTGGCCTTGAACACTGGCACAAATGGGGCATTTACCACTTGGATTTACCGTAAGGGATTGCCCAGGCTGTGTCCTCAAACATCTGGGCTGTGCAGTTCTAGAACAGGTTCCCTATGAAGCCAACATGGGATAAACAACTGCCTTGAGCAGAAGAAGTTGGAGGTTTGTGTTTCTTCAGGATTCAAGTTATTTCCTTGGGAAAACACTGGTACAAATGGGTACCAAAGGCTGAGGTACATTGGAATCCTTCTGCCTCAGAGTTAATCACAGGTATGCCTAATGGGCCTTATTAAACTTGATCATTAGGCTAATGTATTTCCTATACTTAATTCTCCTTTAGGCTTTAAATGTGTGAATGATGCTTGGTGTGGGCCCACAGGTGAGCTTGAAGGGTTTTCTTAATAGAGAACTGAACCCAAGTGTCAGTGTTGGGCTATTCTGCTGTGGATGAGCCTCAAACCCCCATATTTCTGAGGGGTATGTATCAAAGCTCTTCTGCTCTGTGTCACCAGTAACTGGTCTGGTTCTGAAAAGCATGGAGGGTCTTCCCAAAAATGCCTCTGACCTGCTTCAGCTGAAGGAGAGAGGAGGCAGGGCTTGCATGGAGGGTTCAATCACAGTGTTATTAAACATGAAGCTCAGGACTGGCTGGAAATAGCTGTTTCTTCACTAAGGTCTGTAACTTCCCAGTCCTGGTGCACTGGATCCATCTGGAGTGTACAGCTTGTTGGTGCAGGGGCACATCATGCACAGGCAGATGCAGTTGTAGGTGGCACCTCAGCCCATTCCTATGTCCTTTCCATTGTCCCTTGACTACTTTATGTCCTTAACTGGCAATTAAATGTTAATATCCAGCCCATGGGAACTCTTGGCTTTGGTGCTGGAGAATCTTCAGTTATGAAGGATGTCTTTTGCTTTCAGCACATAACTCACCCAGGATGCCACTTGTCCAAGGGCAGGTGATCAGCTGCCTGCTCTGCCTGTCTGCCAAGCATGAGCCTTCCTTCTGCCTGCAGGAGTTGAATGTCAGCACAAAGAGCTTTAATGTGGTTCAGGAAGCAAGCTGCTGGGTTGACTTCTGCTACCCAATACCAGTCTATTTACAGGGCCAACAATGCCTACAATGTGCTAAAGCATCCAGGAAATGCTGAAGTACAAATGCAGGGAGGGATGAACAGTTGCTCTTTAAGGGGGAGGAGGACAGAGAGTTAGAAGATCCAAGGCTGCAATGTTGGATTCATCAGTCAAAAGATGTTTCGGTAGCGTATGTAGGTGCAGGAAGGATAAATTACATGGGAGTGGGCTTTTATTATGGATCGTAGATCAGCTCTAAGACTTTTGGCTTATTTTGAGGGCATAGGCATATAGATGTCAACATTGCTAAAAGCTTCCTTTAAAGTAGCATCTGCGAGTCCTCAGACCATACGAGGTCTGTCCCAGTGCAACTCTGTAAGCCAGGTTTTGGGACAGCAATGGAGGATGTTTCTAGGCTGTGGCCCCTCAGCAGGAATGATGGAAGTCTCCTAACCTTGGAAAGGTGATTTTGACTCTGTAAGATATGGGATGGACTTCATCACTTGCCCCAGTTTGGGGATTTACTGCCCAAGAGCTGCAGTGTGGGACTTCTGAATCTTCCTGCTCCAGTGTAATCAGTGCATGGTGAGGGTTTAACTCAATGCCTTCTCCTGTCTCATCTCAAATGGAGGAGATACTTGCTGGATTCACTCTTCATACTACTCTTCAGACTCTGTCAGTTCTGTAGGTTGCCATTTACTGGCAGTTGCGGTGATGTGATCTGTCCTTGTCCAAAACTTGGTCTGCTCTGGGGTAGTTAACACCCAACCCATTGCTAGGACTGTGCATTTGACGTAGGCTAAGCACAGTGCAGGGCCTGAGCTGTGTGGGCTGGCGCTAGATTTAGGCTGCAGCCTCTGCTGTGGCTTCCTGTTGATGTCCTTTACCAGCAGAAAACACTCAGGAAGGCATGTAGCACTGTAGGCACCTGTGAGGATTTAACAGTAAATGGCATTTAAAAGGGATTGCAAAACTATTACAGCAGTTCTGCAGTACATTAATGCTATTGCCTCCACTATCAGCAAGGGCAATGGTTAGCAAAGACTGGAGATGCTTCAGTGTCTGAAGGATGCATCAGTGAAAATTCCTGTGTAGAAACTACCAAAACCTTCAGTGCTTTCTGTATCTACAGCAAAAGCGCTTTGCCATCATTTTCACTTGACTAAGAGTGAGCACTTGCTATGGTGTCACCCCTAGCAGTGCCATGTCTTGCCAGCAAGAACTGAACCCATTTGATAGAGTACCTACTTAGCAGCTTCACATCCCTTCTAATAACAGGGCTGATCCTTAAAGAGACCAGGAAATACGTGAACCCACCTCCTGGTTTGATCACAGGGCAGCAGCTTGGTTTGTGTTTCAGTCGGTTATTATGGTGCTTGTAAAATAACGGAGTGAAGGGAAACCCACTTGCAAGTGCTTCTTTCTGGAGGTTGTTGAGCATACAGGTGAATGCAGTGGGTGGTTCCATATGGAGATCAAGTCTATCCCTTCATTTTACTTGGTTTTCTCCTCACTTGAATACCTTAAGCTTCTAAAAGAGTGGTTTTCAACTCCCACCGTCCTCATGTGCTGGTTTAGAACCACTGGTAGTTTTCCTTACCCTTGGAGAGGAGGAACCGCGGGGTCATGGGTTGAGGTGTTGCCCAACCAGCCCTTTAGCAGTTCTGGGTAAGGCGGAGTACAGCGCTTGAGCACGTACATGGGAGTTGTGCAACAGGCCTGGCCAAGGGTGGATGAGCAACAGCTCGCCTGTGCTTTGGGGTGGCTGATCTTTATCTTATGGTGAAATCATGGGTTTCCCTCTTTACTTCCAAGGACTGGCACTTGGAAGTGGAGGTGTGTGTTAGGATGATGTGCTAATGGCTCTGCATTTCTATGGTTGGGTAACTGTAGGTTTGCTTAGGTGGGAATGGATGTTATCCAGTAATTCCCTCTGGCATCTGGAAAGCAGGATGCTTGTGGATATCAATCCTTCCCTTTCCAGGATGCCTGAACTCCATGGGAAATATCAGCCTCCAACAAGCCTAAAAGCAAGTTGTATAAATATTGCTTCCGTATCTCCTATCTGAAAGGCAGCTGCTGTTCTCTTTGCTCAGTAACTTCATTTCTTTCCCTTAGGCACAGGATCGAGCATCCTTTCAGCTCTGCAGGACTTGTTCTGGCTATCAAAATCCAAAGTAGAGAAACAACTTCAGATCATCTCTGTGCTGCAATGGGTCCTCACTTTCCTTGTCATGGGTAAGCAACACCTTGTGGCCTAAAGCAAAGCTTTATTTTTGCCTTAATTCTGGAGCTGGAGGAGCCTTAAGGTCCCTTCCAACACAAACCAGTCTATATTATAGAATATAGACCTGGAGGTACCATGAAGGGAGGGCTGGGGTACTTCAGAGCTTTAGAGGAAGCTGCCTCAGTCCTCCATAAGGGGTTTGCAGCTAAATCCGATTTGACTGGGGATTAATGACATCGGGTTGAGACTAAGACTGTGGTATAGAAGGGTCAAAAGGCAAGGGGTATAAATGCAGACCAGAGCCTGATGCAGCCTTGTTTTCTTCTCTTTCTTGGACCTATGCAGGTGTTGCTTGCACTTTAATCCTCATGTACATACTATGCACAGATTGCTGGGCCATCGCTGCTCTATATTTAGCCTGGCTGGTATTTGACTGGAATACACCAAAGAAAGGTAAATATTGCTCACTAGATCCTTGCTGTTTAAGTGTCCCTGTAGTCATATTTAGATGGGCTTCCTTATGATGGGTGACTTCCCTTCTTAGTGGTACTTGGCTACATCACTGACCAAAACAATTCAGTGGAGCATACAAAGGCATAAGCAGTGATTGCAGGTTTTACTGGTGCTGAGGGTAATACAGGATAACATCCACTAATATCATGCCATAGGTGGACTTTAGCAACCTAATTATAAGGTTTAGGTTCTTCCTTTAGGTCAGAAAGATCTACATAAAGATGCAAGGTCTTGCTGACCTCTCCAGCTCTTGCAAGGTCCAGTTTATGGCATGGCTATTGGGATGTGGCTCCCCTATGGAATCAGTGTTGCTGGAGATGAAGCAGGAAAGTTGTACTTGTAGAAACTAGCTCTGAGAACCCACTACAACAATGGCAACAAGTTTTGGCAGCTCATTTTATAGCCCAGGTCTCCACTACTCCAAGACCACTGAAACCACTCAGCATCTTGCCCTTTCTCAAAGAATGAATCTGAGGTTAACAATGAGCTGTTTCTATCTTGAAGTGTCCATTGTATGACTGCAGCAGATCAGATCAGACCTTACCTTTCATTTGTAGCTCCATGAAGTCCTGATCATGGATGTTTCCATTTGATTTTAGCAAAGGCTGCAGGTTTTCCACATGGAGGAATGCAATTGCTGATTTTTCTAGTGAGACAGCAGACAATCTGGCAGCCTTTAGGCTTCTTGGTGGGCACCCATGTGGAAAGAGTGTGGCAAACACTCTTTTCTTTCTCTTCAGGTGGCAGAAGATCCCAATGGGTGAGGAACTGGGCCATATGGAGGTACTTCAGGGATTATTTTCCAATAAGAGTAAGTAGCACTTTAACTCTGTGTGTAGAGACTGAGACTGACTTGTAATAACCCCTGCGGAGTTGCTGTACCTATATTAGCCTATTCGTAACCCTAAACTATAAGCAGAGCAGGGTTTACTTACCATTGCTATACTACTGCTTGGAGCTGTGGTTATGAAATGCATCACCACTGATGGCATCATTACTTGGAGAAGCTTCTGCTTCTGATGGTCTTATCACCAGGCTTTGGATGCAGTCTCCCCTGGAGCAGTAAGGCTCCATGCTCAGCTCTGCAGCTGCTGTGCTGCAGTGGTCCTGTGTTGTGTTTGGCCCTACCTCTGTTCCCCTCTTGTAAATCTACCCCGGTTCTGGTCTGTTTTCCAGTTACACCCTCGGGCAGCAGTGTATTGGGTACGAATATCTGGGAACCCTGTGCACAGAGTCCTACTGCTTCGTAGGGAGCAGTGAAATCAGCTCTGAAGCCTGACTGCTTGGGGAAAAGGGGTTTCCAGCAGCAGGAATAGCTCCAGTTCTCCATCTTCTAGGATCACAGGATCCAGACTGGTTTGGGTTGGAAGGGACCTTAAAGCCCATCCAGTCCCAACCCCTGCTATGGGCAGGGACACCTTCCATAGAGCAGTTGCTCCAAGCCCTGTGTCCAACCTGGCCTTGAACACTGCAGGGATGGG
>JANRGW010008855.1:0-13972 GCA_024733675.1 Psilopsiagon aymara | reverse complement strand
GTGAGGCTGACTGCTCTGTAGTTCCCCGGCTCATCCATTTTCCCCTTCTTGAAAATGGGGGTTATATTTCCCTTTTTACAGTCATTGGGAACTTCACCTGACTGCCATGATTTTTGAAATATGATGGACAGTGGCTTAGCAACTTCCTTCACTAGCTAAAGATGCATCTCAAGATGATTCACATCAAAGAAAAAAAATTTTGTGTGCATTAAGCTTTTTTCTTCACTCGTATATTCAGTCTTTTCTGAGCAGAATGGGAAGCCCACTGATAGTGTGTAATTCTGTATTCTTAACAGAGTACTGGGAGTTTTGAAATGAGGTGGGTTAGTTTCCTCGAATTTCAAAACCAGTTCTCATATTCTCAGTTTTTTTCTGTTCGCATACTTTTCAGCTAATCTCTGTTGCACTTCCTCCTCTGATGTAATTTTCTCTGTTTCAGTTGTTGTTTAACTGAGCCCTTTCTTTTCCTTTGTCTGACCTGTTCTTCCGTGCCACATACACAAGCTATTACAATTTAAGAAAATCTTCCTTTATGAAGGAAGATTTTGTTTGTGCAAGAATTTGTGTGAAAATTAGCTATGACAGGATTAAGATTGCAGAGAGCTGGAACAGGTTTGCCTTGAGGGACTATGACTGCTGGAAATAATTTATTTAAAGGTAAAAACATTTGGCTTCATTTGCAGTTTGTGTGTGCACCAGTCTTATCTCTAGGCAAAATGCTTCATGAAATCAACCCATGATAATTTCTCATTTCTTTGAAATGCTAAAATGCCTATTTAAGCATTCAGAAATCCTATTATTTGTTTTGTGAAGACTGACACTATAATAAAACTTGACCACTAAATTGCTTCTTTTCCATTTATCATTTTGTGTGTGTGTGTGGTTTACCATTTACACATTAAACTACTTAATCCTTTTTCCTACTTAAATATTGTTAAAGCAGCTAATGCTGTGTAATGGGGGTCAGTGGCTAAAATGGTGCGTATTACTTAATTATTATCTGAACAGAAGGAACAGTGTATGAGAGGGGAAGATTAATACATTTTCCGAGAAGCAGGTTTTAATCAGTTTTTGCTTTCTTCATGCGTGGCATTTTTTCCTTACCTTAATGCATTGATTAAATGCATTGAACAGTTGAATTTTAAACTCAAAGTATCTTCCTGTAAGGACAGGGTTTGGACTGTTCTTACTTTTTTCCAACATGGAATAAGTTGTAATGATTCTGTCAGTTTGTGGCTGTATTACTATTGGAGAAAGTAGGTTTGTATGACTTTATGCCCAGTGCAGTGGAAATTATCCGGAGAACTGTGTGGTTCATAGAAGGATTATTATTTCACAGTTAGAGAATATCCTCTCAAAGATGAAGTCATCACTATTTCCTCATTTAATGTATGGAAAGAATGTGGGTTCGTATTATTTTGAGGTAACAGAACTAAGGCCCATTTTCAAAATCAAGGTACAGAAGCATTGCAAGTGAATTGTAGTATTTGTGGCAGTGCTTATAAAAGGAAAATCTCTTCAGCTGTGGTGTTAATGTGGCTGTATATTTACTGCCACAAAAAGCCAAAACTAAAACCAGTCCTTGGAAAATGATGGATAATTTTGTAAGTGTTATAGAGTATGATTTAAGTACTTTATGTGTATATTGCTTGAGTGTCAGTTGCATATTTGCTGGTAGAGCACATCTTTCTCTAAATGGATTTCTGTGAGGAATAGAATTGCTTCTCTAATTGTTTTGTATGACAATTTCCCTTTTAATGTGGCATCATATTTACTGAGAATTTTTTTAGTGACATTAAATATGGCAGATTCAAAGAGGAAGAAACACCACTTCTTAGAGGACTTCTACCTATTTTCCTCCTTTCGTGACCCCTCCTTTCCTTTAGCATTTTTTAGTCTTCATTCTAGCCTCTTTTGCTTCTGGTGTTCAGTAATACAGTTCTGTCTCACAGGTATTACTGTTGCCTGGATGTGTTCAGGAATTGCATAGAAAATGAGACTACTGGGCCTACTGATACTCACACTCAGAGTACACTTTATCTCTAGAGATGATTCTCTTTCCTGACGTTAATTTTGTCTCATTCTACAAATGGTGTGGTTTTGTTTCCATGCCAATGCTAACCTATTTTCTTTGTTCAGAATATATTTTGTTGAAGTTTGATTTGAATGTCACATCTATTGCTTCTTATTCAGAAGAGTGAAATTCTTTTCTCTGATGGCGATCTCTGGTGTATAGTCATGTCTGAAAAGTGTTTAGCAGTGCTAATAAAGTGAGGCAGCATTTTATAAAATTTGTCCCAGTTTAGTAATAGATAAGCTTTTGTGGAATTTTTTAAAGCTAATTTTTGTATTTATTGCTGTGTCCTCAGTAAACTTTGTGTTCTGTCTTCCCAGTTCTCTTCATCATGCACACTGGTGTCGTGCCTGAGTTTTGGATGGTTTACATGCATGTATTCATGTGTGAAGTTAAGATATAGTCTAAAGCCTTATTTGCACTTCAGGGCAAGTTCTGACACAGCCGCTTTGCAGAGAGGGTGTGCAGTCACCCTCAAGGGTAATCCTTTGGTATAAACCCGTATTTCTTAATCTGGCCATTTTTTCCTTCCACTTCCTATGACCCGATAGCTGTTTGCCTTTCGCCACTGAGCACAGTTCAGTTTCTGTAGTATGTGGCTCACTATACCAAGGGAGCCATCAAGGATGCCTAGCTCTAGTACTATTGGTATCATACTTGGTAACGGTTAAAAGTTTAAGGAGTGCTAAAACTTCAGCAGTCATTGCCTGCAGCCACTGGCTAAACCAGGATTTGGTGACCAGTGAATTAAATACTGTTAAAACCAGCTATTTATTTCAAGCACACTGGTTATACCTATCACTTACAGGTAGGCCATTATTATGATGGAGACTTGTTGGAGGCTAAATGTGTTTAGTCTTGATATGACAACCCCCAAAATGTTGCCTACAGGTCTTTTCAAGGCTGAAGTAGGTACCTTTCCATTAGCCATAGCTTAGTAAGTTTAGGTATGCAGTTTTTTGCTCTGATTTCCTTCACCAGAATAACCTGCTACACTTAGAAAATTCAGTGACTACAGCACAAACGAAATGTCTTCTCCAGGAGGCACCATCACCTTCTGAGGCAGAAGAAACTTCTGTGGAATTGCCCTTGGCCTCTTGTTCCTTATCTGTGTCTTGGGGCAGCAGCTGTGTAGGCAGAAGCAGGAGCACTTTGTCTGTACTGACTCCATGACACAATGTTGATTTGATCATACAGATAAAGAACAGAGGTTGCTTCATTTATTTGTGTTGCAGGCTATGCATGCTCTTACAGAAAATTGGGATGGAAAACCAGATTGCCTTACAGTGGTGCGTGTTCAGGGGGTGCTTCCAGATCATCACCTTTGTAGTCATGAAAATGTTCTGTAGAAACCGTATTGCAAAACTAATGTAATTACAATGTAAGTATGATTGCAGGAAGATGTTTATGAGACTTCTGACATCATGCATCATCCCTATATGATACTGTGGGGATACTCCCAGTCTTGGGCACTGTTTTCTTGGGCAGGAATACACTGGTACCTTATGGATGAGTTTTTATTTAAGCAAAGGCTGGCCATATCACTTGCCCTTGTTTTTAACCCTAGGCGTTAGTGTTCAGTTGAATATTGCCACTAGTCCAGGAACTTAAAAATAATTTCTATAAAAAGGTTAAATTCAGTCATGGTGGCCCTCGTCGCAGTGGAGTATCCTTACTGGTAGCTAGTGATATTTTAATAACTGTAGTTACTGTTCTGCAGCTCAAAAGCTTGCATGTTCTGGGATTGTGAAATTAATGGTTTTTATGTTTTTTCTTGGTATCCAGAGCTATTCCATAGCAATTGGGAAAGGCTGTGCTGCTATTTAATGTTAGGATGGTTTTGAGAATCTAAGTGTACTGATCTTCGTCTTTGAGGCTGCAGCCTGCTAGGCCTGGGTAATTGAAATAAGCAAAGTCTAAGCTTCGTCCATTTGTTTGAGGACTGCATTATGTTTTGTTTCTCATTTATTGCCAGTTCTGTTAACTGCATAATAGCTATATCCAATAAATACCAACGTATAGGTGTAGTAATCTGTCTAGTCATGTTTATCAGCAAAAAGTCTTCTGGGATGGAAAAACAATTTAAAAATAAACTATATGGGCAATTTGAGATGTTAGATTTGGTAGAAAATTTCTAGTAAAATTGATGTGCGTCAGGTGAATTTTCTAAGCTATGTTATTTCAAGTGACTGTGTTTCGGTAATGGAAAAATATTTTACGAGCTTAACATTTCTCAGTGGAAAAAAATATGCTGATTGGTGGTGGCTTAAAAAACACCTCACTGAGAAGGCATGTGCCTGCAAGTGAATGATTAGCAGTATCTCTCCCTCCTGCTCCCCTAGATGTCTTTTGGCTTTTATTCTTTCAGATGGCCAGCATTTGTTTGTTAATCTTGCAGGCATTTTTATTATCAATTTATCAAGATCAAGATTAAGAATTGTTAGAGCTTTTTTCCCCTGTTGGAAAGAGGTTTTTTGATCACCTTTTTCCCCAAAAGAACCTCACAAACAATCCAAGGTTCACTTCTTTGTTTCGGAGCCACCTTTCAATTTGCAGTCAGACTTTAGAGGCAATTTATACACATCTGTTCATAAACCAGATTTTTACTCTTACTTAATACTGACTCCTTCTTATTCCAGTCTATTTTAGAGGACAACCACACCTTTTTTCCCCACTTAAATTTCCTAGAATCCTAGGTTTTCCTAGGCCAAGATGTGTTAGTTTCTTCTCATGAAAAGGATCTCTGATTTTTGATACAGCCCTGCTGTGTGCCTGATTTCGCTTGACCTGATCTTTATTGAATATAGGAGGACCAGAATCACAAATGTTTCCTAGATCCCACCTATGCCTTGTATAATGATGTCAGTACAGTACTTTCTCTGCAGGCAGGATCTTATCCTCTGGTGCTCTCCCAGCTGAACTACCAGTATATTGCCGCAAGCCTGCTGTTAGTCCTTAAAAGTGCTACAGCTTGTACTCTGTATGATTAAATTTTACTGCCTTTTTTTTTTTTTTTTCTCTTCTATAAAACAAGTTTTCAAGGTATTCTAGTACAGTAACTCAGTCCTCTTTCAGTGCCTAGTTTTATGTTGTCATCAAAATTTACCAGTACTCTGTCAAATGTTTCCATAGTTATAATAATATGTGAGTAATGGTGTGGCTGATCCTCAATTTGCCCAAACCCTAGCCCTGTTCAGTCTACTGTATAGATGCAGCAGTTTTGCTGTCTAGTTTGTGTGCTTGTTGTACTGAGTGTCCACCCCACACATCACAGTTTTCAGGCTTCCATTATCAGGCAGTTCTCCACAAAAAAGCCGTTTGTTTTTGAAGTTTGAATCTCATTTGATTTGCTGTAGTAAAATACAGGACTATAGGCTGTATTTCTCTTCTTGCTCTGGTTCAGAATAAAACAGTCTTGAGAGCCTCTGTGGAACAGGAAAAAAAGCACACAAAGCAGTTCATGCAGCACTCTTAATCATTTCTGGGAGGACAGGGGATAACTGATAGAAAATAACACATCATGCTACAGTGCAGTGTGTGGTCTTGCTTCCGGTCTGATCTTGACCCTAGCTCATGGTTCTGTTGCTCTTTATTGAACGATATCCTAAAGGCCTCTTTCTTGTGTTGACTCACTCGACTGTCTAGTGGGAAGTTTCTCAAGGTACAACTGTTCTTATGGTCATATTTTTTCGGTCTTTTGTTAGAGTTGCATATCTACAAAGAACAGGATGATCCCGCTTAATTGCAAGAACGCGATGTGAGACTGATCTTTTGATGGAAGCCTTTTGTCAGTATGGATGTGGAAAAATGCTTTAACAAGAGGAATACAATAGAAAGAAACTTTTAGTAACTGGAGTAATAGAAACAGTGGAAAAGCAGAAAAGGATATTATCAAAATGCTGGTACTCTTCTTGGGAAAAAAGATCTCATGTGTTGCAGCCTTGAGAACAAAAATGTAGAGATGAAACTACAAGTAGTGTTTAGAGATCTTTTAATGTGTCTTACAAATAGAAACTTTTCTGTTCAGGTTTGTGTTATATACTTTTATTTCCCTTTATGTGTATCTAGGTTGTGGTAATTTAAACTATATTAAAGACTGAACAAGTGACATGTTGCATAAGAGGATGCTGCTTATTGTATTATGTATGAGTGACTTAACAGCTTATGCTGTGGCTTACTTTTTCTTCCTGAAAGTGGAACCATTTTTATTAATAAAAGCTTTTTCTTCCAGAATAATCCCGAATAATTCCCACCACAGTTGCTTAGATCATGTTGCTTTGAATACAATTAGGAATTAAACTGTACAAGAAATGTAAAACCCTGATTTTAATTTTTTTTTTAACTTGACAATGTGTAGCACTATATTTGATGTGATGATCTGATTTGAAAGTTTTCTTTTCTGATGCCTAGAGTAAACCTGCAGTAGTTGAGATTTTGGTTTTGCAGATAAACAGATGGCTTTTTTCTCCTTTTGCAAATATTTGTTATGGATTTATGCATTAATACCAGTAAATGTCTTGTTTGTTCCATCAAGTAAGTCTTATTATATGTAACAGTTGGTGCATTGTTGTCTTCTAATCTCTTAATATGCGATTACTAACAGAACACAGAAGCTGAAGTTTGAAATTCCAAGTCCTTTGCTTTCCTAGGAAGAAAAAGCCAGCACCGACCTATAACAAAGCATTTTTATTTTGTTTGCTATAACATAGACTGAAGGGGTAGAAAAACTCTTTTACCTTTCACTGTTTCGGAAATAGTCTGTACACAATCAAGTGACACTGCATTTGTCTTGAAATAGAAGGCATGGACTTGTGTACTTGTAACAGTAAGGCAACCAACATGTCTTACAAGTAGAGGGTAATTTGCATGGGATGGTGGCAAAATGTGCCCGAGAAAAACATTCTTTCTATAGTGTCATCATATATATGAAAGTCAGTTACTACACTGAAGGAATTTTCAGTTATGAATTAAATTTTCTCCTCTGCTGTTTCAGACTCAGTAGTCATTTAACTGTTGCGAGAAGGAGGAATCTATTCATAGACATAAAAAGAGTTAAAGCCAGAAGTCTGAGATGCAGATAGCTTTCTATCAGTACAGGTAAGGTTAGGCACACTGACAAATCATTTACTCTTCTATTATTTATTTGTTCATGCATGTTTAAATGAAGATTGCTACAGTTAGGAGTGATCATCTGTTATGGAGAGAAAAGTAATGACAGGAGAAAGTTGATGTGGTCTGGTGGCTGGTCTCTTCTTCCAAAGAGCAAGTGCCAGGACAAGAAGAAACAGCCTCAAGCTGCCCCGGGGAGGTTAGGCTGGATATTAGGAACAGTGTCTTCCCCGAAAGGGTTGTCTGCTATTGGACAGGCTGCCCAGGGAAGTGGTGGAATCACTGTCTCTGAAGTGTTCACAAACCATGTAGATGAGGCTCTCGGTGACATGGTTTAGTGATGGCCTCAGCAGTGTTGGGGGAACGGTTGGGCTGATCATCTCAAAAGTCTTTTCCAGTCTGGCTGATTCTGTGATTCTTTTCTATGAATGTCCATCTAGGGATGTTTAAAGAGAAAGCTTGAACATTTCTAGAGAACTTGAGCAGGGAAAGTGAAGTGTCTGGAGAGGCTATGAGTTTTAACATGTCCCAGAATGGACATCTGCTAGTCAAGTTTTCCTTTTTGGGGCTTGAACAAGTAGTAATAATTTCTTTAAATCAGACTCGTGTAACTTTAGGTTGATCTTATTTACATATTTGGAAGTAATTGCTGTAATTGGAGATCACAAAAGCTGTGATCTGTTATCTTATTTCAGCACAGTAGTATCGGAAAAAATAATGAAAGTAATAGATTTGAGTTGCTGTGACTTGCAGAAAAGCATTTAATATGGGCCTTCTCATTTACTTATTTATTCTAAGGAGTCACCAAGGTAATTTCTTTTCTTAGCCTAGCTTTGTTCTGTAACCTAGAGATTTTTTGAAGTAAGGTGATGGGACAATCCAATAAATTTCATCGTTTACCTGAATTTAATGTGAGCTCCTTGGAGTGGAACTTCTCAAATCAATAGGTTTTACTGCTACTTATTTTTGGGGCACCAACCAATAATGACAAGCTAGCAATAAAAGACAAATAGCCTTTTTGGAGAGATTTCAAAAGAATAAGAGTGTTCTTAGATCTTTTGTTGTGTGATTATTTCAGAGATGCTAGAACTACTTAACTAATGTTGAAGAGACCAAACCACAAAGCTGGCTAAAATATTGGCTCTACGTGAAATGGGAGAGATGTAAGATTTTTGCAGGATGATCAGAGACGCTATCCACAGTTGGATGTACAGTACTTTAATGTAAAATACAGTATCAGAAGTCTTTCAGACTTTAACTTCGGGAGCTCATTCGCTTATGGCAATTTGAAGTACCAGTGCAAAAGACAAAGGTAATCTAAGATCCAGTGTAAGTAAGTTTTTAAAGGCCATGAATGCAGTTAAATGTGTTAAAAACCTAACTGAAATTGTCCAGTTCTCAGTGGACTTAACTGTGATTTTGCTTAAAGGAGAAGACTTTCCAAGAGTAGCAGGTACTGATTTTTTTTTTTTTTTTCTTTTCTGGGTTTACCATGTGAAATAGTGACAGAATCGGTGCAACGTCTAATATTGGCATTGCCTTTTTTGGATGCTGAGAGGGGACCACGTTGTCCCGTTTCCCTTTACGATAGTGGTAGTTTAACTGATTCAGTGGAGTGAACTGATCTGTGGTACTGAGAAAGCGTAGAACTGGAAATGCTAACAGAAGTTTGAGAGATTAATGAAGGGTAGCAATATTTTGGCTATTCTGAGTAACTGTACACTAACTCAGTTTTAACCTAATTACACTAGTCATATAGATAGGAGTTTTATCAGGGAGTAGAAACAGCAATTTCAGCAAATTGAAGGCTGCCTTAAGACAATGGCTACTTTCATTAGCTGCTTTGTGATTTCAAACATTGTATGACTTTTGCTCAACATGAAAATTATTTTAAAATACATAGTAAGCATATTTTGTTTCTACAAAATACCTGGTTTCTTTTTTGTGTGTGGAGGGTTTTTTTAATTTTTGGGGGTCTTTTTTCCTAAGTAATGTGTACAACGTCAGAGGGGAAAAAATTATTCTCTATAGCGAAGGAAAATATCTAAATCTTCAGAAGCCCAGACCAGCAAAAGAAGATTGCCTTTTGCAATAGTCCTTCCGCAAAACTGCATTCCCAGTGCAAACGTTTGTTTGGTTTTGACTGGGATTTTTTGTGTTGGGCTTTGGGGTTTGTTATTTATTTATTCTTTTTTTGGTTTTGTTCCCTTTTTTTAAATTTGTTTGGGTTTTGTGAGGTTTTGTGGGGGTTTTCTTTATGTGTTTTTTTTTGTGTGTGGTTTATTGTTGGGGTTTTTTTTTGGGGGGGAGGGGGGGTTGTGTTTCAGAAGTTGATTTTTGTACTTCACTAGATGTGACCCTCTCAGGTAGATGAGTTTCCTATCTTCATGCCTGTAAATAAGTTTGGAATTCATTAAACTCTGTGGTGCTAAATTTCTGTAGAATTTTTTTGTTTTCACAGCATCTTACAGAGATCTAGCTGGGAAGCTTCCTTAGCTGTTACTGATCTTCATCTTGCACGGTGTGGAATAAGCAGCTTGTTTCTGTGTTGCTCAAGCTCTGTGGTGGTGATGGTGGTGGCTACCATGTGGCTATCAGCTAAAGAAAGCCACTAAGGTGGTTGATAAACAGTCACAGGTGGGAATTCTAGTTATGTGCCAGCAGTTGCATGCTGAAGATGCATTTTTCCTGTGTCAAGATTTTCCCTGCAGGAAAGAGGCGTTATGAAATGAGTGTGCCTGTGCACTAGCATTTGTCAAGTGTGAGGCACTGGTGACTGTTTCTTGGATAGCAGTGTTATTCCTGTGTGCCCAGGGCTGCCAAGCGGGGCTGAGATCAGCTGTAGCAGGGTCAAGGCCAGCATTTCAGCAGACTCTGGAAAATCAAGGCTGTTTGACAGGGTATGGCTATGGCTGCTGTTGCGACCCCAAGGACTGAGAACTCTTTTACTGGTTTCCTGTGTTCATTGGTAGTCTGGCTGTAGTGATGCTACATTTTTTGTGTTAGACCAGATTTTCAGTCGCACATGCTCTCCATCAAACAGGATGGTCTGGAAGGGTTACATTAGAGTGGAACTCGCTGGTTTTGCTTTGTCTGCATGCACCCTTGTTTTTTGAGGAGCATGTGCTCTTGGGTGCTGCTGTGTTTCCTAGGACCTATTCAGCACAAGGCTTGGCTGCAACTAGGTGCTCCCTGCCTCCTTCCCCTGAGAGCAGCTAGTCTGTCTGCTTCCACCCCTTCCCTTCGTGCCTTTCCTGTCATTCTGGAAGCCCTGTGTTAAATTCTCAGCCAAGTGTTGGATTTCTTCTTGTGCTTAAAACCAGGGCCTGACAGACAGGCCTTCCACAAGGCTTTGAGGGGCCCTGCTACCCAGCCTTGTGGTGGCCATTAGATGAGCAGACGAGCATGGCCATGGCAAGCAGGTGCTGTCCCCCCACAGGCCTGCCAGCTCCTGGGGGCTGATGCTGAGGTGGGTTTACCCTTTTGCACGTCCTCCTTTGGTCACCGTGTTAGCTCATTACTTGTTCTCCAAAGCCCTTTGATATGTATGGGCTTTTTCCCTTGCTTTCCCATTTTTGTTCTCTGTGGTCCCCCTCCCCTTTCTCTCCCCCCTCTCCCCCCACCCATTTTAACAGCTTCTGTCATCTAGAACTATTTCTCTTTTGTTGTTGTTATTGTAAGTACAAGTGGTAGCATGGAGAAGTTTAATGTCTTTACGGATATCAAAGCATTTGTCAGCTTTAAGACTTTTCCCAGGGACGCACGTTTTTTTTCTGCTTCCTATTAAGTAGGCCTAACCTCTTCAATATAAAACTCTGCTTGCTGGCTTTTCACTTCTTTCACCAGTCAGCTTTCAAATAATTTCAAATCATTTAGCAAATCCCATTGTGAATTAATCAAGAAAAAGTAGGAAGCATAAGTATTTCCCTCTCTTAGAACTGAGGAGGTTGCAAGAGTTCACCAGCATGGGTGTCCCGCTGTGTCCTTTCCTCTTTGTGGTGTACCTGAGCTGTGCCAAGAATGTGCTTCAAGACATCAAAAAACCCCTAGGTGTTTGTCAGGAGTACTCCTAACTTGAATATTTAGTCAATAAAATGCTGTATTAATCTTTGCAATGTTTAGAAATGCCTAGACTTCCAGGGTGGAGATGTTGGTAAGGATTGTTGGTAAGGATGTTGTCAGGGATTAAAAGGGGGAAAATGCTCAGTTTCATCTTGAAACCAAAATATTTACGAGCAGATGGAATTTTGTTTTGTGTTTTACCCATAAGGTTTCCAGCTAGCATTACATTTGAAGAAAATCCTTTGCCATCTGTCCAGTTTCATATCTGTGCAGATGTGTAAACAAAGCATAAAAGGATTTACAAATGCTTACCTCAAGTATGTAACATTAAAATGGAAACGTTAAGAGTCAACTGGTTTATATATCATTAAGAATGAAACTGGTATGCTAATTTCTTTCATGCTCTGGTATCTACATTGTAAGAAATCTGTCTTTTTATTGTACTCTTTCCAACATCTAAGATAGCATCTGAGAATAAGAAAGATTATACCAATTACATATATCCATTATATTCCATATAGTGAATTATATGGATTATTATGAATTTATGGATTATTTATGAATTATTATGAATTATATTCCATATAATGGATAACCTAAAGCAAGGAGCATCACACTCATGACACCAGTAAAATTCACATGCCATCTTTCAATCCAGATCCAAGTTATCTCTAGGCATGTTCTGTGTTACTGTATTACAAAATTTAAATATGTTGAAGGTTAAAATCAGTCTTTGTAATACTTGTTAATTTTTAAGATGACCTGTTTATATTCTTAATATCTAAAATTTTTTCAACAGTGAAATAGTTTCAGGCTTTGATAGAAAATAATTTTGCCCTTGAAAACTACTTCAGTCTGCTAAGCTCATAAACTTGGTTTGTCATGCCAGATACTCAGTTTTGTATTTCCTCCTGTTTCTCTATTCTTGATTTTGTTTTTTCTGTGTGATGGAGTACCTAATTTTGCTTAAAAAATACTCCATCCAAACAAACAAAATCCAAACAAAACCATAAAATGTCCTTTTTTCACATGATCAGCAATATTGATACCGATTTTATAAACTTGAAAGTAAAAGCAGTGATGGGGGAGTCTTCCCAGAAGTGTTAATTTTAATGGACACCTGACCTTAAAGTACAAATTTGGACTTTCTGGACCATTTTTCCGGTTGTCTGAAAGTCAGCAATTAATTTGGGGTTTTCTGCAATTTAAATTTCCTGAAGGAACTTCTTGATCAGCTTTATTTAACCTCCCATCACCAACTTTCCCCTGTTTCAAAGAGTAATTTGGAATATAATTGTTTCTGGTATTAAATCTGATAGTATTAAGGTAGAAACAGTCATCTGTATATAATTTAAAATAAGAAGGGGAGGGAAAATAACTAGCTTAAGTGTTAATTGGAAGGCATGGTATCTGTTAGATAATACTAGTTTTTAGTATGAGTTGCTTCGTGATACCTTGTCCCTTCTGTCTCCACTGGCTACATCACGTTGTATGCACACATGAAGAGAAAATGTTTTCTTTTAAAGTTTATCCTATTTCAGCTCCCTGAGCAAATGCAGAAGAGTTCTCTCTGAGGGATGGTACTATGGGTTTTTTTTCTGCCATGCACCAAAAGGGAAAAGAGAGACTACACCTCTGTGTACTTTCAGTATATCTGAAGCAAGCGTCTTCATTGGTTAGACATATGTAACACTTGCAGAGACATGATATTTTTATTGTTTAATGTTTAATGAGTGAAACTTTAGTTCTTTCACAAGTACTCAAAATTTAGATGTTTTTAATATTAAAATTAGCTGGTTTAGAATTTAGAGATTTGCAGCAGAGTGACTTCTAGGAATAATTACTACTATAGAAATCTAAGCAGCTTTCAAAAAATAGTGCAGTTTTTACAGGGATACTAAGTCAATGAAACTTTTATATTTGGATATAGGAAGCCTTTCTTTTCACAGTGTCTCAGAGTCTTTCAGCTGTGCTGCTATAGAGTAAATGAAAGCATGCAGTTTATTATTTCATATTTGTTACCTGTTAATGGTCTAGTGTTGGCATTGCTCCTTACAAGGACAAACCTTTGCTTTTATCTACTGCTAAGGCTTTATTTTATAGTGTTTTTAGAAAGCAGATGGGAGGGAAGTTTTAGGTTCTAATACAGATGATTTAACATGGGATTTACTCATGTTTTATAGTTTTTGCTTTGTATTCACTCAAGGTGTTGACAAATATGTAGAAGCGAAATCATGGGTGTTCTTTGACAGTATTTTAACTCTATTTCAGATATACAGTGAGTAAAGAGAGGTTGCTGTGTATGGGTGTGCGTGTTCTTGCAAACAATATCTGTCCTATGCCTGTCTCCGGAAAGTGTGCTTATAGCACACTAAAATTATTTAGAGGTGTAGCTCTCTGATACCTCTTTTCTTATAGGACTTTAACACTTCTTTTTTGGAAAAATTATGTTAATTGCAAATACATTTTGGCATGGTTTCTATACTTTCCTAGTACTCTTTTTGTAAAATGTCAAAATTTACCCTGCAGATGAACCCATTACTTGCTTAATAGGCTTCTGTCAGTGTCCTCGCAAAAGCATCTGGAGGTCTTGTTTCCACAAGTTCAGAGCTGAAGTCAGTTTTCTTCCTTCTGTAATGTTACATTCTCGCTGGAGAAAAAAAAAATGGCAAAAAACCAAACCAAAGAAAGAAACCCCCTAACCCCCCCCCCCCCCCCCCCCCCCAA
>JANRGW010008854.1:0-40128 GCA_024733675.1 Psilopsiagon aymara | reverse complement strand
CTTGGTTGGGCTGAGTATACGTGGTGAGCTGTTGTATTCTTTTCCCTTGTATTTCTCTTGTCATTATTATTTCTAGTAGTAGCAGTAATGGTTTGTGTTATACCTTAGTTATTAAAGTGTTCTTATCTCAATCTGTGGGAGTTGCATTCTTTCAGTTCTCCTTCCCATCCCTCCAGGAGCTGAGGGAAGAAAAAGGGGGAAGTGATTAACAAACTGCGTGGTTGATTTATGGCTTAAACCACGACACCTGGATAATATACTAAGCTGAAGAAAATGAGGCACATGGAAGGGCAGAGAAGGTAGACGGAGTTTCACTGCAGAAGCACAAAAATCAACATGGATCTTTAAAAAGGAGGGGCCTTAGGGAGATTAAATGGAATAAAATAATACTTTTGTAATTTTTGCCAGTTTTTACCATGTATCTCTTAAAAGAGCCAATTCAAGATACCTTTTGGCTCCCAGTTGAATTGTTGGTGGTTTCATGTTTTTCTTCCCTATATGTCAGTCTGGTCCTAACTAAAAAGTACAGAAGGACCTTTTGGAAAAGACTCTTAAATTAGCACATTGAAGCATCTATGTTTGCCAAGAAATAAAAGTGGCTAGGGGGAATAAATGAGACAAAGGAAGAGCTCACTAAATCATTTATACTTGATTATGTACACACATTACTGTTGTGTGCTGATTACACAGCAATGGAAAACATTTAGAGACAAGTGTGAACACGCTGATGTGTCTGTGACAGCGAAAGCTGCAGGGGTTATACTCCACTTGTAAGTGACAACTGGAAAAAACAAAAGAGAGAAGGTCAGCCCCTTAGATCTTAAGGTATTTTTCGAGCTTCCTGTGGCACACTGACAGTTTGAAAGGACACATCTCTTTCTCTCCTCCTTAGCCATTTTTTTTTTTTTTTTTTTGGGGGGTGGAGGGGACAGGGTGAATGAGCACTGTTAGCATTTAAGCTCTTTCTCTGATTATTCAATCCTAGAATCCTGACCATGATAAAGAAATTGTTGATTAATGACTACTATGGCCTGCTCGGTACATCTGAGTTGTTGGCTCTTTGCAAGTAATTTTTCTTTATTTTCCCATCAGTACTGGGTAAGATAGAGGCAATTAACTGATGTGTATCTCTTCCTAGTTGAGCTCAGTGACATATTTCTTCCAGACAAGAACTCATCTTCTTACGATCTTTAACACTAACCCAATGGTTATTGATATCTTGTACTTGCAGTAGCTGGAAGAGTTCAAAGTGGGTCAGAATGTGATGATGCGATGTACAAGCTGATTGTCTTTTGTTGTTGTTGTGCTAGTCTGAATTCCTCCAGTCTGTGTGGAGGTAGGAAAGTGAAAGTGGCTCTTTAGAGACCAGAAATTTTGTCATTTTACTTTGTTGCCCACACATGAAATGCAATACAATGGAGTAGAGAAGCAGGAGGAACAACAGAGCAGATAAACCACAAAGGAGTGGGAAGAAGAGGAAAAACTTGTAATGGGAAGTGGGAGAAGAGAAATCAGAAGGAGAAAATTGTGTTTGGTGAGGTATTTTTACAGATAAAATAATCTTTTAGATAAAGTTGAGAAGTGGTATTTTAAATAGTGAGAAATTGTGTGGAACAAATGATGAAAGAATGAGTAAAAAGTTCTGTGTATCTTATACTTTAGCCAGGGAGACTGGTGAAGCAGGAAATGAGAAAGATTAAGAAATATGACCGTGCCTATCAAAAAATAGCTGTGCATCTTGAAACACATTATACTGCAAAACAAAACCAAATAACTTGCTTTCTCCTTTGCTACTACACTGCTGATATTTCTTTCAATGTAAATGTTTCTCTGAAACCTGCGATTGTGTTTCCGTGCATGCTCAGAGCTCAAGCTCAACCTAACAGTTATGGTGCCCCTTGTTAAGCTCTTCTCCAGCTCAGAATAAAAAATGAAAGAGCTGAATTTAGAGAATCAATCTGAAGATTCAAGTCTGTCTTTCCTACCTTGAGAGTGCTTGAGGCTACATTTACATTATGAAGTACTGCAGTAGAACTAGATGGCTGGTGCTGATGATGTTCATTCAGGAAATCCATGCTTATGACTGGTGCTCTGTGATAAGCTACTAAGGACTGAATGCCAGCTAGCAGCTGGAGTGTGTTAGGTAGGCTCTAAGAGTCTACAGTTTTCTCTTAAACAAACCAACTTTTATTTAAAAGGAATTCAGCCTGTAGCCTCTGAGATTGTTCCACAATGTGAACCAAAGTGCAGCAGATAAAGCAGCTCAGCTTTCCTTCAAAAATGCAAGAGATGAGATGAATTAAAATTCTTATGTAACTGCAGCTTTGCTCTCCAGGTGGCATGTTTCCATCCATCTTTGCATAGGATGGTATTTGCAATATGCAGTGACGATCTGATATGTAGCAATCTTTTGTAATAATCAGAATTTCATTTTTAGCACAAATTCCAGAATTTAAATCCCAAACACACTTGCAGTACTTCTTGGAATACCTGCATGCCAGTGAAGGATCAGAGGGAGATCAGATTTTTGCAGATGTGTTCAACATTTTGTGAGTGAGCTATGAGGAACTTAAAATGCAGCCCACCAAATTATTATTTTTTTATACTACCTTACCTTCCACAGAAATGTCTTAAAGGAAGCTAGAAAACCAACACTATATTTTTATTTCTTTTTGAGATCCACTGCACCAAATATATTACATTACCTAACTTGATGGTCCTTAAAGGCTTTTCCTGGATTGCACCCTTAGCTAAAAAGAAGACAGGCATCTTGTACCTACTGGTAAAACAGTGAAAGATAAGACCTCTCCCTCTGTTCTGACAGTGAGTGTTTGCAGCAGAGAACTATATAGCTTCCAGATATGCTTTCATTATTTCATTTTATGGAACAGCACAAATAATCCATTGAGCACGGACACACACATTGTAACAAATGTAAAAACTCTCACCAGTTCCAGTGGGCATACATTCAGAACAGATGTTACTGAATATTATTATTTCTGCATTGGAAGAAAAAAAAAAAAAAAGTATAGAAATTAAGACTTTGTTCTGGTAAGTGTTTTGTACCTAGGAGCCTACAGCCTAAATAAGCAAGACAAAATAATAGAAAGTACAGAGTTAAGAAAGCTTTGTAAAATAATGTAACAAGTTAATGGCAAAGCAAGAAATAGAAAACATACATTCTGAGTCTTAAAGCCTTTATCCTATTCACTAGAGAAATTACACCACTGAATAGCTTGATGTAAAAAATTGAGGAGGATGAACAAAACAGTATAGATTAAGAGATGACTTCCTATAGCTGAAGGATGTTCTCTTGAATAGGCTGATTTAATGAAGCATTAGTATCATTGAATATATGAAATCTGTGACTGGTTTAAACTGCAGTGGGTTAAGACTATAAACTATAGGGAATACAGTGATAATCTAAGTGCATGACAATTCCAATAGTCATGCTGCAGTATATCAGTCACATTATTTAGAAAAAAGTTAAGGGGGAAAAATATGCTTAGAGAAAAAGAGTGAATGTAATACAGATTATGAGCTTAAAGATTGCTGAACACACACACACACACACACACACACACACACACACACACACACACAGCGGCAACACCAATAATACAGAACATTGGGGCTTGCTACTAAATCTCTGTATTTGAAAAACTGTGCTTCAATTCAGATAATTTTTATAGCTAGTTAATCACATCAATCATTCTCTGACTTTCAAAGTGGTGCAGCTGCCGACCTGTGAGATAACTCTGACCCCAGACACTAAGATACTCCTATGCAAATTTTCCTAACCCTGGAGATACGCAATTAAATGCAATGTTTCCTCTAATTGCAACGGAAAGGTCAAACTCACATCTTTTTACTTTCACACTTTGCCAGGCCTGATAAGCAGAATTAGGTCTAGCAGTTTCTTTGTTGAAGTGTTTTCCTGGACAATACTGGCAGTTAAGAGGCACTGCCTTTTTCTGGTTTTAACTATATTTTGCCAGCATAATCTTCCTTTATCCATTTATCTCCTTAATTTATTGGCATTAGACTTCTTCTCTGTATCTCTGTGCTCAGCTCTTGCAGACATATAAGAATGTGACTCAGCAGTGAGTATGGTTAGCCATTTCAGTTGCAGCATAATTTTGAAAGACCTGAGAGCACAACTGAGAGAAAACAAATAACAGGATCTAATAATGAGCTAAAGGATAAATGCCACAACTGCAATTCTCTGCCTGGGTATTTTTAATATAGATATTATCTAGAAAGGAGAGAGAGACAGATGGAGAGGAGATGGTGTTCTGTTCTGGAAAAAAAAATTTCCCCCACCCTCCAATCCTAACTCTTATCTCATGGTTTAGGCTGGGTATCAAATGCTGGATAGGTAGACACTAATTTCCCACTTTGCACATTTGATTATTTAATTATTATTTAAAATTTCATTATTTTAATTGTCCTGATCCAAGAAGTTCTTACAGACCTCAGATTGGTCCTATGTTTCATGCTTATTTTCACCGGAATCACTTTAACAAGAAGTACTAGGGGAGGGAAATTTCCAAACATAAGAAAACCTACCTGTGAAAGTAGTCTTCTGAGAGGTTGTAGTAAGGACAACTCTGTTTAGATGAGCAAAACTAAATTTTGACATGTCTATTTGAAATGGACAAGTAGTTTAAGAACTTAGAATCATAGAATAGCCTGGGTTGTAAAGAGCCTCTGAAGATCATCTAGTCCAACACCCCGGCAATGAGCAAGGACATCTTTGATTAGATTGCATTACTCAGAACCATGTCCAGCCTGACCTTGAGTGTTTTCAAGGATGAGGCATCTACCACCTCTCTGGGCAACCTTTTCTAGTGCCTCACCACACACACCAGAAAAAAAAATCCTTCCTTACTTCTAGTCTAAATCCACCCTCTTTCAGTTTAAAGCCATTCCCTCTTGTTCTATCCCTACATGCCCTTGTCAAAAGTCCCTCTCCAGATTTCTCATATGCCCCTTTTATGTACTGGAAAGCTGCTTTAAGGTCTCCCTGGAGCCTTCTATTTTCCAGGCTGAACAAGCCCAGATCTCTCAACCTGTCTTCATAGGAGCACTGTTCCATTCCTCTGATCATCCTTGTGTCCCTTCTCTGGACCTGTCTCAAAAGGTTCAAGTTTTTCCTGTACTTCAGACTCCAGAGCTAGATGCAGTACTCCAGGTGGGGTCTCATGACAGTGGAGTAGAGGGGGAGAATCATCTCCCTTGACCTGCTGATCACTCTTCTTTTGGTGCAGCCCAGGATAAAGTTGGATTTCTGGACTGCAAGTGCATATTGCCAGGTCATGTCCATCAGGAACTTGATGATATCAGAGGGACACAGTAATTAGGAAAAAAACACTTCCTGACTCGTGGACCCTTGGAGTTCCATGTGAACTGGGGAAGAACAACAAAGTTCCCACAACAGCACAATAAGTCTCCACAAGTCTCCACAAGAACAACAACAGCAAAATAATTATTTTTCATTGGATTGTACACTTCAGGAGAATTCTAAGTATCTTTAACTGGTCTGAACAGCATAATAAACAAGGGTGATAAGGACTGGAAGTAAACACCTCTGCAATCAGTATGTCTGATTCCCAGATATAGACACTAACAAGCAACATTTTTATGTTTTCTAGAATGATTTTTAAAGAACACCAGGTTTTGCGTGCTGATTTTTATTCTGGTCCTCACATATCAGGAAGGTTTGAAGGATGCATTACAGGTATATGATTTATGGACATCTATTGCAACTCAATAGAGAATATTGACAGTTACACAGCTGCATTTCAGCAGCAAAGAATGTAGAAGCTATGCTAAAATTGGACCTTTCAGCATAATCAACAAATTGCTTACATGTGAGTTTTGAAGGCAGATTAAATAACAATAAGTATTGAACAAATGCAGTTAATCTATTTCCAATGCATTTTAATAGATCAAAACAATAAGAGAAAAAAAATCAATGCAAGCTCTTTCTTTGTTGTGAATTCTGTTGGCTAAAATAGGAAAAGTCTGAACATTATTTATACATAGAGTAGCTTTTTTCAATGTGATCATTAAAAGCAACCTCTTTAGATAATCTTGTATACCTTGTTATTGCAATGCTCTTCTGTTCTTCCTCTAGCTTTAATTTTCTTTTGCCTGATCTCACACAGTGTACAAACACTGGATCAGAGCTTATGTGCACTTTCCATTTTGTGGATATTTTGTTGTTGTTATATATATATTTATATGTATATATATATTATTTTTTTTTTCTGAAAATCGTGACGCGTTCCTAGTAAGAAATTAAATGAAAAGAGGAGGACTGCACAACAGGGTGAATGCCAGAAAGAATCACACTTATCACCTACAAATTTTCCTAGGGATTTACAGGAGCACCTATACTAATAAATTAAACAGAACCAGGTCAATACTTGAGCTATGTCCTATGTTAATTCACACTATTTAACTGCCAGCATACCCTCAGGCTTGTTTTGATCTCTGCTTACTAATATTCTCTCCTTAATCAATGCTCAGATAAAGTTCAGGGATAGAACAGGGCAGAGTAGATTCCCAGCCAGTAAAACAGATGTGGTTGGTCTGTCCTTTTCTGTTTGCTCATCTGGATTTGTGAGGGTCAGTGAGCTTAGCCCTCAAAATAGGAAATCTGCTGTAGGACTTGCTCTCAGAGTGAGAAATAAATTAAGTCCTAGTCTGTTTCATTTACCACATCTTTCATGTGTTATTTCTACTTTGTCAGTTCCAGTGGCTTGCAGTAGGAAAATGTGAAACTATGTTTCCTTGAACCATCTTCAAAATTTTTCTGTCTATGGCTAATACAGTTTTAGATGAAGATAGGAAGCAGTAGAGACATTGGTCATTAATGAGTAGCCACAAACTGATGGTATTTTTCAATAGGCTCTACACAGCATCAGGCGTGCAGCAGCCAAGCTGCAGTAAAACCTGATGGTGAAGGTTCCAGACTGAATATGCTGTGCAACTTCTGTGGGCTAAGGAAACGTACCTTTTGTGCAGATCCAAGAGTTTACTGAAAGCAGAGTGAAATATGGTCCTGGTCCCTGGGTGGGGTAGGAGCCCCAGGGGAACTGGGATACTTAGGGCTGGCAGAGTCCTCAGGACCCTCACATTGCTTTAGGAAATAGGGTCTAGGAGGATGACAAGTGTTCAGCATCCCTGATCACAGATCTACAGTAGGTTATGCCATTAAAGGGAGGTGCTAAATTCTTTTTACTCCTAAGTCTGCTGAGTCTATTTCTGTATATTTCCTAATACTGTCAACTTACTTGCTCTTTATTCTTTAAATAAACAATATAGTGACTGAATCTGCTATATGTTTTATTGTGCATGTTAAATCTTATTTGTATTGAATTGGTTCTTTTTTCTCTTGATTAGCTCTATGATCAGCTTTAATAACCTGATAGCTTTTTGTATCATTTTAATAATCAGCTGCTGACCAGTGGTAATTGCTATTGATAGCCCTGGGTCACCCCTTACATTCCTGCACTGGCACTTTTAAGCCTCTGTTCTCATCTTGCCCTTGTACCTGTTGAGAGTTGTTAACTTGTTAATAACTCTTTTTTTTCTCCAGTAGCCTTTCAACTGTGTTTTTCTTTGAAACACAATGAACTTTGTATTAGAACAATGTAATGGCACATGCATCCTTGTCTTAGGGTCACTGACTCATTCACTCTACAAAAATAATAATCCATTAGGAGATATGTATAGATTTAATGCCTTGATTACTACTTGTTATTAACATCTTTTAAATATGGCAGTATCACTGGTGTGTTAAACAGTGCATGGTATAATATAAGAATAATGTTGATTATTTTTTTTTAATCTGATTAAACTTCCATTTCTGAATGGGGAAAAAAGATCAAAGTTCATTGTGAATATTGCTGATAATAATGACTTTGACCACATCTATAGATTATATTAAACAGCTCAAGCAATATTCTGTAGAACAGCTGAGAAATCATCTGTTATAGAAGGAGAAGTGGTCTTATTTTTATTATATCCCTCCTTGCCTGTATTTCTCTTATGTAGGGCCATAATACTTCCCAGACAGACAAGAACACAGTATATTAGGAAAAATTACAGTTATATTCAAGAAGGGTCTCTGTGAAATCCATTGGTGTCATTAGGACTGTTCTCATGCCACTGGGAATTGGACCAGTCACAGATCTCAATGTGTAGGTACTGCAAAGTTTGAAAGAAAATTGGCTACAGTGAACAGATAATGAAAATGCCAAGAATAAGTACAGGTGGCATACAGACAACCTGGGTTCAAAACGATATTCTAACTTACTCTGTTTAGCTCAATAAACATTTTGTACAGATCTAAAGAACTCCAGCAGAAAAGAGCGAGCCAGAAAAATGTTACCCTAGAGTGCAGTGGTTGCTGCACATAAGTGACAGGAAGATGTGAAAATTTGTCAGCCTGAATATATTTTCTTGCAGCAAGATGATGAAAACTACTCTTGTAGTTGCAGAATGAATAGGATCTTACAGCATGTAAGAAGTAATATTATATGAAGTAGCATTATTTTTTAAAAAGTCTCTCTGCGAAAATTACGAACAAAATTGAATGCTAAATTGTGCTGGAATCCCCATGCAATTCCATGCATATCACAGAAAAATCAAATAATTCATCTTGAACAATGTTAGTGCTGAACAAGGAGCAACAAAATAGTTTTAAATAATAATTAGTCTGATGCTGTAGCAAACTCCTTTAGTGCTTTGTTAAATTGAGTTGTAAATTTATACTCCATTTGGCAAACATGCATTACAAACTAAGAATATTACTGTGTTTCAGAATCTAGCTATTAATGTAGCCTGAATAAGCCAGAACGTAGCACAGCACATATAGCAGTAGGCTGCGCATCTCTTGTTATTAATTTTTTTTCAAATTTATGTAAAGAGAAAAGTAAGTAACTTTGCCTAGTGCCATCATCTGTGCAGGTAATGAGGAAATGTTACATTGAACTAATTTAATATAGTCTGAAAATTGAAAGTTGGCATTTCAATGACAGCAGAGCACTTAACTTCAAAACTCGTAGTTTGAATTAGTTCATTCTTTCATTGACATATGGATTAATCCAATGTGCCTGCTTGCACTAGGCAAAGCCCATTTTGTTGTAGAAGGCATCCAGTTTCTGCTGACTGTAGCAGAGTGGGCAAAAAAAATGTCCTTTAAACTACCCTTTTCTTTTTAATTCCACCTGTACCCCTAAAAATTTTTCGCTTTTTTCTCTTGAGTTACTGTTTTCTGTTTCTAAGCATTTATTTTTACGATCCAGAAAAACTGTAAGTGAATAGCCTTTTATTCTTTATAAATTCCTATTTTGAGGGCTGCACATCTCTGAGGGACACCACGGTTGTTGTAAAATTTGCATGTAATAGCTTTGAGGTTTGGAGGTAATAAAAGAGCTAGAGTTTCAGGTCAGAGCTCAGAGCAAGTTCATTAATTCCTTTTTTTACAGAAAGCACATAAAAAATTAATGAATTGGGGCTGTTGAGCTGTTTGCTATATATTGCAGTAAACATTTTTTTTTTCTTCTTGGTCAAGTATTACTTGCAACTTTAAGTTTTTAATCTGCAGAAAAAGATGTGGAGAGAGACAAAAAGAAAACGAGTAAGAGAAAAACATCCCACATATATTATGCTATGTGTTGCAGTTGCTGCTATCCCAGAAAGAGATCACTGTAATTTCCTAGCTCTTCAGTCAGTACATATGTAGATATTAACAGATATACACACGGATGTACATATAGCTAAAGGGATGAAGAGGATGTTCATGCTCAAATCTACACAAGTGCCGTGGTTAGGATTAAATTAATGCTTGGAATGCAGTATCCCGCATTGATATTTTGGGATAGGTTGGTATAATGTATTGAGTTTACTACCCATCTTCTCATCTCCCCTAAGGCAATTGCATACACATATATTAGTACTGGGTTCTGTGGCAAAACCACCAGCTTCTTATGATGAAGTTAGCCAATACACCTGCATGTGTTCTACTATTTCTTTCAGAATGCAGTGCAAAGATACTTAAATAATTTGACAAGCAATCTAGCCACATTCATGAGGTGCTGCAGTCGAGCCTTATTGACTTTGGGTAGCATTTCGCCGTGCTGTTTAACTGGTTTAAGTTAGTTCTAGTGTAGTGATTTTCCTGTCTCATTCCCCTGAAGAAAGCAGACATACCATAAGGACAGATGGAAAGATATGATAAAATAATATAATTAACATGAAATGATTATTTAAGCAATTAATTGGAGCTTCTCAAATGCTAAGTTCCTTTCGGCCTAGAGTTTCTTTGGGTTCTTTAACCATTATGAGTACTTCTAGAATAAATATAACCAGTACTGTGTTATGTGCTTAATGATACTATGCAGTGGAAAACCTATTACAATTAAAAGCTGGCTTCAGGCCATTTGACTTACAACAAAAACAAGAACTTTAGCAGTGCAGGTAAAAAATTCTCATATTTCAAAAGACTGCAATATTTCTTTAAAATACGTGGACAGGTTGAGAGAGCTGGGATTATTCAGCTCAGAGAAGAGAAGGCTCAGGGGAGATATTCTAGCAGTCTTCAGATTTACTGTAGTATCCCTTTAGGAAGTGGGACTTCTTACAAGGTCAGGTAGGAATAGGACAGGGTGGAAGGGTTTTAAAATGAAAGAGGGTAGATTCAGATTAGATATTAGGAAGAAATTCTTTACTGTGAGAGTGCTGAGGCACTGGGACAGCTTGCCTCGAAGTTGCAGCTGCACTATCCCTGGAGGTTCAAGGCCAGGTTGAATGGGACTTTGAGCAATTTTGTCTAGTGGAAGGTGTCCTTTCCCATGGCAGCTGATCTTTAAAGTCCCTTCCAACCCTAACCATTCCATAATCCTAAAATAATACAGACTGTGGTGATCAGCCACAAGCTCAGGCAAGTGTGCTTACTGGCCCCATTTTACACTTACCTGACCCCTTTTACACATTTTTGCTATCTTCTGATTTCTAGATTTATGCATTCAGAAGTTTTTACCACTAGTCTTAATGGATTTAATGCTTCACATTAGGAGAGAAATAATTTAAAAGCTCTGAGACACAGAAACTTCCATCTTAAATACCTGATGATCCTGTGCTATTATATATGTAGGATTATGTTCTTGACTCATTTAATGTTAATTATTTTGGACTTTAACTCCAGTAACAATTAGAGACTCCCACCCTTGTCTGGTACTTAATTATGATAGAAACTGTCTAAATACAAATTGATAGTCAGAACCTGAAGCAATCTCCTTAGTAGGTAAGTATGAAGAATAATGATTTAAAAAACCTTGATAATTTTTAACTTTTCTTTGGCAGTTTACTTTAAAAGATGGTTTCATCCATTCTTACACTGCAGTTGGAATTTGCCAAAGTGAAACAAGTTTATTTTTCTGCATAGGAAATGGAGCATAAAAAGTAGAAATCAATGTCACGCCATTTCCATTTTTGTTGAAATGGACTCTGGAAAATGTCATGCTTATTTCAAAATTTGTCCATTATATTCCTGAACATGCTTGATTCTCAGTGTAGTTAGCTAATGACTTTCTTCTATTTCTACTGCCAGAAAAGAAAATCTCACTGACTTCCAACAAAGCAAGAACAGGCCCAGTATCTAATTGAAATGTGCAGTGGATGGTAGGAATCAAGTCTTTTTAATTCATATTAATTGTTTTTGTGAACTTGAAATATACCAAAAAATTTTTCCCATGTTTTTTCTTTATATCGTTCTTTTGCATCTGGAACGTCAAAATAACATGAACAGAAATTTTTGCATTACAAAATTTGGGAGACCACAGACCTACAGAATCTAATTTTCAAAAGGATTGTATAGTGCTAACTCTGGTCTTATTGAAGTAAAATGGACTGCAATATTGATCTTAGTAAGAAAATACCAATGACTCTAAAAATATTTATGATACCTGTGCAATGATAATATAGGAACAACAGTACTGCCTAGGAAATGTTATTTGATTGGCATAACTCGTGTTACGTTTCTAGTCTATTATAATTTAAAAATGTACTGAGGTTTCCTGGACAAAAGTATTTATCTCTACACAACTCAGAGAATGAATAACTTTTCATTAGTTGCTGTTTCCTACTAAAAAAAAAATCAACATGATCTTTTATTTATTAGGAACCTCATCCTGTCAGATTTTGCATAACTTGAACACCTAAAAGTTGTGCCTACAACAACTGAGATTTTTAACTGTCTTGCAAAACTGGGTCCCAAGACATTTATCAATTTAATAAAGAAATATTCAATGAAATAATGGAATTAAGAAGCTTAAAAAAAAACACTGAACAACTAAAGAAATTTTCCCTAGCCATGTTTCCTTGCATTTTTTTACATGAATATCATTAATTCACCTAATATTTAATTGAACAATAACATTTACTTAATGGTTTATACAGCCTTAACATCTTTTATTATTATCAATTAAGCAACATTGTGAATAATTTTTCTTGTGCATTATTTCTTAATCTACCAAAAGCACACAATATTAAAATATATACAGCACCAACAGCTTTTGATAGAAATTGAATTCAATTTGTTTGTAATCTAATACAAAATAAAATGTTCCTGAAAAGCCAAAGTTTACCAGCTGTTTTTGAAGCTGTCATGGAGCAGTAGGTGGCTGTTAATGGGCAATCTTTATTAATAAGGAACACATTGTCAGTTAAACAGCATTCTCATTATAAATTAATTTCTTAGCAAAAAAAGTCTTAAGAGATAGATAGACAATATCCAGCACAAGATGCTAATAAATCTGCATATTATTCTTCAGTATTTTCCTGACTCTAGCTGCTTCATCAATGTATTCTGACATTTTTTATGGTTTTATGTCCTATGCTTTGAAAACAGCTAATTGAATGAAAATGTCTCATCAGTATTTAATCGTATTATTTGTTAGGTATTCTAGCTGAGACTAAGGCCCTGCTGTGCTATTGTGCAGATACCTAAAAACTGCTGTGCAGCTTCTACAGTGTGAACTGAGGACAAAGGAAAAATAGAAGATGTTTCCTCTCTACTGTAAATTAAGAAGAAAAATAAATTACTTGCTAAAAGTCATACAGGAGAGTTTCTGCAGAAATGCAAGTAGGTCATAAGCTTCTGAGGACAGGTGATCAAAACATAAGATTTCCAAATCTCAGTTGTGAAATATATGTATATGTAATGTACATATACATTTCAGCGTATGACATGACTTCTGTATGTAAAGTTTTTCTTAATTCTCCAATATTTAAATAAAAAATTATTTTATATTTATATAAAATTATTTTCACAGCTGTCTATCATGAAAGTGACAAAAATATTAATTTCCCTGAACATCAACTCAGCATCTATAGTTACAAAATCTTTTCAGGGTCATTAATCTTTTAAAGCCATCTCAATTTGTCAATGTGCAACTTCAAAAAAGTGAAGGACCCATGTGCTAGACACCCAGCTTGCCTGGCTGGCTAGGAATGACGAATTTTGATTTCTAAAGATTACCTGGGTTTCCCCAAGGGTTCCTCAGAAGATCTAGCTCTCCTGGAGTTATAGACTTCTGGTAAATCCCAGCTGATAAAGGTGGAATTACTTAAATGATTTTTTTTTTAAATGAAAAAAAAAAAAAAAAATATAAATGCATTCACTATATTTGATAATACACCGCACTAGTTCAGAATTATAATAAAAAATATGACTTTTTTATCTTCCTATAAAATATGCTTCTAGCATAAGATGAAAATTAGCATGCAATCACATCTTACACTACATTGATAAAAAAGTCCCGGTTTGTTCAAGGTATCAGTCAGTTTGAGAGTGGAATATATCAGTGCAAGCAAGGGTTGTAAAATAAATTGCATGCTTTAATTTTCTTCTCTTACCATGTCTCTACTGAGAGATGGCAAACTTGGATCATTCCAAGTTGGCTGGATCTACACCAGTTGGTGTCTGAAAGACATATATCTGAGTTAGGGCAGTGCTGTGCTCAATTTATATGTATTTAGAAACAAGACATAAACAATTCACACAATATTAAGAGAAATGGCATATTAGTGTGGCCATACTAGAGCAGCCATATAGCTTCCTGCTGAAAATTGTATCAAGCAGACTCAGAACATGGGCAGAAAAGTATGAATCTGTTTAAATCCTAACCTGTAATTACACATTTGCATGTTATGTTACCCTACGTGACACTTTATAGTTTCACAGACAAGATTCAAGGTTTATTTTCTTCTTCATAATTTTGTTAGTGATAGACTTTTTTTCTTCTCCTTACATGCATTAAAGGTTTCTCAGTGTCAAGGTGAGAGAGAATGGAAAGCTGTCATGCATTTCTTTCTTGTCTTTTTTGAATGGCTCAACCATTAAGGGCGAAAAGAATTTAGGTGTCTTGTGCTTTCTGCTTAGAACAGTAAATCTGCAGAAATTATCTGGGAAGGATAGATGACAGAAGAAATTAATTTAAATGGAATTTTGGAAAACTAAGCCTCAATCCAAAACACAGATCTTTAAAAATTCACTCTGCATAGGATGCCTGGGTATTCTGTATACCTTTAAATGTTGCAGGAAACTGAAATTTCTGTGTCAAATTTTCACATCACCTTAAGCTCCTGTTTTGGATTTGCCTAGAAATGCTTCATTTGTGCTCTAAGCTATTAGGCTTGGCATGTAGTAAATACCCAAACATGATAAGATGCCAGAAATTTCGCAGTGGAGGCTGAATGAGGGAAGATGGTGTGAGGTTCTCAATCCTCTAGCTACGGCCATTCCATGTGGTATGAGAGCATAAACAATAGGAAGCATTGACAGTACAATAATCTCTCTTGCCTAGGAAATACAACTCTTCCTCTTCTCGTGTTCCTCATTAAATAGAAATTATAAATAAAGCAGTAGTGCCCTGGACTTCCTTTAAAAATATGGACTGAGGTAAAAGTCTTGTTGCTTCCTATTTTCTCCCTACTCAAAAGACTACTTGTTCTTCTATTTATATGAAATGACTCATGTGAAATTGTTACCACAGTGAGTAAAGGACTTTCAACCTGGAAAGAATGGAATTACAGTGTATGTCTAAGTTGGTAAATTGAGAATTTTACCCCTCCTCGTCATGACTGGTTGGGTATTTGTTTTTATTTTCCTGTAATAATTAATTCTCCTTGTATCTTGTATAGGGTTATACTTAAGGCATGAAAGAAAAAAAATGGATTGTTTCAAAACTGACCTCATACACACTTGGTAATTTTTTATCTTGGGAAGGCTTTTAAAAAGCAGTTAGACAATTAAAGATGCTAAAAGTGTTTAAAGCACTTAAGAAGTAAAAGGTGGGAAATGAAGATGGAAATATTCTCTCTTCATGAGAATTTATGTTTTAATGATCAAGAGATGATTAGATAAACTGCAATGAGTTCACAAAACATTTTGGAGGAGCCCATAGAGTAACATAAGCAAGTTTTGAATCCAATAACATGATGCATGTATGACTGTGTTTATGCTTATACTTGTTTAAAGCCTCTGAGGACTTTGGTTACAAATCCAGCATTTCTAGGATATTGTGAAATAAACAGAGATTGAGCAGCACTTAGGTATTTCACAGAAGTGCTGACCTTTCTTGTCTCCTGAGTGCTTGCTAAGTACTATGACTGAAGATGTACATTCTTAGTATACATGAATTTTAGATTCTAATTATGTATCATATTTTGTTGTTCAAACTGAAAATCACAGCAGCAGTTTTCTGCTGTTGAGCAAGTTCTGCCTATCCACTGTAGTTCAGCTAATGGCAAGTATCTATGTCTTCTATACAAGATTTAACAAACTGAAGAGGACACTTTCAATCAAATAAAAGGGTCCATTTCACTTTTATAGCTCCTCCCTTAATGTTAGCAGAGGCTTCTGAAATAATACCACTAAAGAATAATGGGAGCTGCTATAAAAAAAAATCATGAAGCTATTAAAAAAACAGCAATCCTAATATAAAGGTATTCCTGTGAGCACAAAAGCAGCAGCTGTATTGGTGCATGCAATCAATTACTATACTATAAGGTATTTGGCATTCACTCCTTGTGACGAACCTATTATTTTGAAACATATTGCAAAGGCATAGCAGGTGTCATAGAACTGACCCATGCATACTGCATCTTTGCCAGGTAAAGAGAACCTTAAACAGGCTAGGCTCTGTGTGCATTCTATATTTTAAAAAATATAAAAATCAACAATCCCTATATTACTGCTCTAAATTGTTTAACCACATTTGGTTTTGGGGTCATGACTTTCATTACTGAGACTAAATCCTTCATTATGCAGGTTGTCAAAGTGTTTAAAGCAATACACAAGCCTAAACAGAAAAGGTGAAATTAATTTTCAATGTCTGAGTTCTCAGTTTCAAGGAATTCATGTATTCACATGCTTAAATGCATGTGAATACATAAATGTAGGATTTGTAGAGAAAACACTAATTGGAATTTCACAAGTCTGTACTCTTCTTAACACACAAAAAGTAAGGATACCAGTATCTCAGAGATTTACTATCAGATGTTAATAAAAACCTTAATTTTACTAGTACTTTTAATTGTAAAAGTAATTTAATAAATAATTTGGTCATATACTTACTATTTTGTTATGACATAATAGCTTAAGTGAATATAATCAAAATAACTGACAAAATAGGGTAACTAAATTTTGAAACATTTAAGCAATTGTATATGCATATTTATATTCTCACTAAATAAGATGCTGTAAGATATTCAGCATTTGCATAGTTTGCCACATTTGGAATGATAATCATTTCTGATGGGTCGCATAGTTCCACTGAATTATTTAGGCATGCCTGTGTATATATGTATAAATATAGATATACGTATATACACATATACCATAGAGAGATATATATCTCCACAGAAATATCATTATGTATTTATTAAAATATGGTCGTCTAATTACACAAGCATTGCAAAAACCATGCAATGATCCCTTTTCAATATTAATATCTAAGCAATAAGCTCTGCAATGTTTTGCCATGGTATGAAGTTTATTTATTGGAACCTTTGAAAATTTCCTGGATGTTAGTCCTAAAATCTGCAGAAATATTAGATTCAGAAATGTCACTACAAAATCATAGAATCATTTAATAGTTAGGGTTGGAAAGGACCTTAAGGTCATATAGTTCCAACCCACAATGGGCAGGGACACTTCCCACTAAACCATGCCACCCAAGTCTCTGCCCAAATTGGCCTTGAACACCCCCAGCAGTGGAGTGACCAGCAGGTTGAGGGAGGTGATCCTGCCCCTCTACTCTGCTCTTGTGAGACCTCACTTGGAGTACTGTGCACAGTTCTGGTGTCCTCAATATAAAAAGGACATGGAACTGTTGGAACAAGTCCAGAGGAGGGCCACAAGGATGATCATGGGACTGGAGCACCTCCCTTATGAAGATAGGATGAGAAAGTTAGGGCTGTTCAGCCTGGAGAAGGTTGCTTGGAGACACCATAGAAACCTTCCAATATCTGAAGGAGGCCTATAGCGATGCTGGGGAGGGACTCTTCATTAGGGACTGTAGTGACAGGACAAGTAGTAACGAGTTCAAACTTCAACAGGGGAGGTTTAGATTGGATATGAGAAAGAAATTCTTTAAGGGTGGTGATGCACTGGAATGTGTTGGCCAGGGAAGCTGTGAATACACTCCTTTTGATGCAGCCCAGGATACGGTTGGCTTTCTGGGCTGCAAGCTCACATTGCCTGCTCATGTTGATTTTTCCATCAACCAAGTCCTTCTCTGCAGGGCTGCTCTGAATCTCTTCTCTGCCCAACCTGCAACTGTGCCTGGGATTGCTCCAACTCAGGTGAAGGACCTTGCACTTGTCATGCTTAAACTTCATCAGGTTGGCATCAGTCCACCTCACAGGCTTCTCAAGGTCCCTCTGGATGGCATTCCCTCCCTCCAGCGTGTTGACCGAACCACCCAGCTTGGTGTCATTGGCAAGCTTGCTGAGGGTGCACTCAATCCCACTGTCAAAGATGATAAAGATTCCAAAACACGACAGTATGATTCTTATTCTCCACTGACTCTTGTAGAGTTAAATTGTGCTAGCCAAATCTTAGAGGTAAGAGGTGAAAGGTGTTTTTATTGACATTATTAAAATCACCCCTGAGAGGGTGTTCTGGATTTTATTTTTTTTATTTTTTATTTTTCCCCTTTTCAGTACGAGTTGTTTGGAGTACTTAGTAGCATACTGGTTTGCATTCTGGGTGAAATACAACTTTTTAAAAATAATTTTGTTACTTGCAAGTACTGTGTTTTTTTGTTTGTGCTTTTTTTTGGGTTTTCTTTTTTTTTTTTTTCTTTTGTATTTTCCTAAAAACACATAAAGTATTTAAATGCATGCACTACTGCTCTACTAAAGCTCCCTTAGCAATCTTGATCTCAGGAAGCCTATGAGAAGTGAATATAGAAGTCCTTTGAGAAGAAGTGAGTGTAGAAAGCCTTTGACAAGAATTGCATGATAGAGGCAGAAACTCATTTGCCTGTTAAAACAAATATGTTAATCATAACATCAGAGATACATACCCCTTTGTTTCTCTTTACCATCAAAAAGGATAGCTCACTTCAGCCTTGATTCTTTTCATTACTTCTATATCTGGTTATAATTGTAGAGTAGTAAAAAACGGTAAAATTGTCTTTGTTGGCTGTACATACAGGGAAGTCGGCATAAATTGTTTCTCAAGGATATCCAGGGACAAATATTTCTAAATTAAGATAAAATGAAGTCATTTTGAGAGCAGCAAAAGAATTTTGACTTGTCAACAAAAGGAGGGAACATAATCTCTGTAACAGAAAATGCCAACATAGAAAACAAGGAGATCAATTAAATGAGAGTCAGGAGCTTACATAATGCAGTTTCAAATAAGTGACCTCTTCTTAGTAACTGTTATCTGATATGTCAAGTAAAGGTTCTTGCAGTAAAGTAGGTAATATTCTTATTTTAAATATTAACTTGAAATAGTCTTTTATATGAAGGCAATACAGGGTATAGCAGTCTTTCAAATGAATGTGTGAAAACACCACATCCTTAAAAATGTGAACCGTGGTGTGCCTCTGCAGCCTTTAAGAGATACCTACTCAGTTTCTAACAGCACCTAACAATTTGACAAGTGTGCAGAAAAACCTTCTCTCCCTTGTGCCTGCTTTAAACAAATTAAATGTAAGCATAAGAAATTATTTTATTGCAGATTAAAGAAAAACTTGAAATTATAAATTCAATCAGCCTTTCCAGAACAGTAATGTCTATCCAGAGACAAATGCTTGAAATTACCTTTTTTTTTCATTTTACTGTAAGCCATTCTATTTTAAGCTTATCTTCAAAGCCTAAGGAGGTCCGCACTAACAAAAATAGTCATAATACCATCACTTAAATGCTTTGGAACTTAAATGGGACATTCTTATGTATCTTAGAGAAAAGTAATTCTGTGAAACTGGTGCTCCTTGTTCCATTTCCAGAGATGTACCCAAGTGTTTTAAAAAGTCATGTATGCGGACCCTCTCTTTTTACACATTTGAATTTGTTGAATACATCTAGCTTGAAGTTAATATTTTAAGTACCTGTCTTTTAGCCAATATAACCTTGGGGAGGCTGTATTTTAATGACATAAAAGAATAATATAATTGTATTTAACTTGTCAGTTTTTAAATGTCAGTGTTTTAGTTCGATTCACAAAATGCTCCAGAAAGTCACATTTTATTTATCTATTTATTTATGTGTTTCTTTATTTACTCAGAAGAATTTCAGACAGCATTTCAGTTAATCCAGTTTATTTGGTTTCCAGAGATTTATAACTATGACATACAATTTTCCCTTTTGCCAGTCTTAACCAAGATCTCATAGATTACAGTTAGAAGTCTGAGTAATAGTAATATGAAGGTATTCAGGATAAGGCCCAGTTTCTTCTCATTCCTACCCTCAGACACGTCCCTGTAAAGAGAGAAATAAGGATTTGAGGATTTTCACCTTTTTAGTGTTAAGTTTTCATATCATTGCTGCAATGCCAAGAAATTTTCATTTTTCTTTCTAATTTAGCAAACTTTATTTAAAGAAAGAATGCTTGCATACTCATGATACACTTCACAGTAAAACTTCACTTACTTACATTGTTGTAAGAACTCAATACAGGTGTAGAAACCCAAGAAGCTGTGGATATCCCATCCCTGGAAGTGTTCAAAGCCAGGTTGAATAGGGCTTTGAGCAATTTGGTCTAATGGAACATGTCACTGCCTGTGACAGGGTGAAATGGAACTAGATGATCTTGAAGGTCCCTTCCAATAAAAAACATTCTATGGTTCTATGAACTGGTGTTAAAGGTTGAGTACTCATCACTCCCTTTTAGTTGAAGTAATTTGGTAAACTATAACTGACCACATAACTCAGAATAGAATGGTTGTAGAACTAGGAGCTTGTTTGACTTGTTCATGATATGAGAACTATATATATGATAAGGTAGACAAAGGATGTATTTCCCACTATTACTTAAATGACAACAAAATCTATAAATCTATTAAAAATAAAAAACATAGTTAATGCCACTCCTTTGGTGGTACTTAGATAGCAATCATTATTGCAGAGTTCTGCCTCTTTTCCTTCTGAGGTCATAACCAAAAGGATTTGGACAGTATGTTGAATATTATGGACTTAAATCCTCTTAGGCAAGTATTTTAAAAGGAATCAAAGTAAGTCATTTGGCTATGCTTATTGGAATGGTTTGAGTTTATCTTTTGATATAATTAGGAAATCCCACAAAGCATTTCATGTAACTAACATGCTGATTTTATTGTCCGGATGTCCTATGGAGCTAGATTAGGACTGTCTCATGAAGTAATCTATGCTGTAGCCTAGAACTACATAATCTGAAATTGTAGTAAATTGATATAACCAATATTTGTACAACTAAAACAAATAAAGCATGAAATTATGCCAGTTCAAAGGTGCATGAAATGTACTACTTGCTTAATTCCATCCAGTTTCATGTGTGGCACAAGGACAGACAGTACAGAAAGTCAAGTGTTTTGACTTCCACTAAGTTGCAAATTTCCAAGAACTTGGCACCAGTTGACAATACTTAGTTATAACATATGAATAAATCCTCCATCTTATGGTTGTTTGCCTTCTTTTCTATGAAGGTTCTTATTTTCTTTAATAGTTGTTAGCTAAGCAACAAACATGAAACAAAATTTGCAGCAAATTGCTTTATGCTGAACCAAGATCACTGGAAAATAAAACAAATTAAATTGAAATCATGAAAAGCACATAAAGTAAATAATAGAAAAGGTCAGTCTAAAGATAATGAGGTCAGTGAGTTGTGCATCATCAGCATATTAGTAAAACTATAACCATGAGTCCTTCATGAAGTTAGGCAGACTGTACTTCCATAATACTTAGTGCTGAGTTTAAGAGAAATAACAATGTAAATTTTCTTATCTCTAAAGCAGAGTTATTGAAAAAAGATTATTACTTACACAAACACTAATTTTATGGGGTTTTTTAAATGCTTTCACTGTTTCAATTACCTTTTTAAAATTGCAAGATATAACAAATATTTTTTAAATAATTTAATAAGTTACCTTGCCAGCAAATATCCTCTACTTCAGAAGGATGAGATGTGCAAAGTTAAGTTTCCTGGTCATCTTATTTTGATCTTTTATTATTATGGCAAAATGCCCTGATTTGGTTTTTTCGGCTTTTTGGTTTGGTTTTTTTTTTTTTTTTTATTATTCTTGAAGTCAAAACTGCAAGATGAAGATTCAAAACCTGTAAACAACAAGACTTGTATACAAACTGAAGTCATGATACAAAAATTAATCTACCTAAACCTTCCAGAAATAAATACTGGAATGTATTTTAGTTACCAAAAAAATAAAAAACCTATCTCAAATCCAGGGTATATTTTGGGGTTTCTTTTCAGATACTGAGAAGGATTTCCAATTTCCATCTTACTCTCATTTCCGAAAGTTTTCTTTCTCCCTGTTGACATCAAAGGATTTTTCTTGGCTTTTCTTTTACATGGCTTCCAGAATGTAGTGAGACAAAACAAACAAAGATCTCAAACCAACATCTCTGCTTTCTCTTCTCACCTGGTAACTATTGCCCACATAAAATATGGAGCAAAAATATATACCAGTAGTTCAGAAAAACTCCCAGAAAGATAATTGTATCAGTTCTAAATCACCGAAACAGAACATACCTACAGGACCAATTGGATAGAATCAGGCCAAAATGAAACTTTTGATAGGTTTGGGTTTTTTTATAGACAATTTCAAATGCTTTTTACTCAAGTCAAAGGTTTCTTTCCATTTTCAATCACGAAAATCAAATACATGGCCTTAGTTTAGCTGCAACCTCTCAAAGACAACAGAGAGATACTTAGAGATTCCTAGCTATATTTATTATACATTTTATAATAATTTAAACTTGTATGATACAGAAATTAATGCTTACAGAGTGATGTAAATCTTCTGAAGAGTTATGTCATCTTTAATGTTGACATTAAAGTATGACATCTTTAAAGTTATAATGGGCTTATTTTCTGCACCTTTCATCAGTTTGTAGGAATCCTTTCTGCCTCTTAAAATCTCTTCCAGAAAAAATGGAAAAGCTTCACAAAAGTTATCACAGAGTTGCCTAATTTGATTTGTGGTGCAGGGAAATTTTTATAGTGAAAGTCAATGCAAAATTTTATGGAAAGGCAAAGTTAAATTTATCTACAAAATCTCTGATCGAGTTGCTGTTATGCAGTCACACTCTCAACCTCTAACAGATTTAATCGCTTGAAACAGTCATTCACAAACTCAGAAGTAATACAGAGATGCTGAACACAGAACTATTGTGCAGACTAGAGTACAAGTGCATAGTTTACTTGCTTAAGAGATGGTGCCGACTCAAGGAGTTGGAGTGGAATCTCAGGCAAAGGAGTGTTTAGTCAGCATCAGATTTACACTTAAGATCATGTACAGCTTTTGATTCATTGGCAAAAGAAAACTTGGCAATAGGATTTAAGGTTAACATTCGTGAGTGTTTTATTAAAGTTTGCTTCCTAAGGAGATAAAGATGAGTAAATTAGACTGTCAGCTTTCCTCCTTACCTCTGCTAATTATGAGGCATGACAAAATTCAACTAAGTGAAACAGTGAGGAAGACATTACTAACATAATAAATTCCTTTACTTTTTGTAAAAATGCAGCTGAGTAAGCAAGAACACCTTTAATGAATTCCATGAAGGAAAGAATATTTTATAAATTTCAAATTTAGAAAAGTCCCAAGCATTCACATTTCTATGCGCAAGGAACAAGACGGGGTTCTTGTATTTCAGCATGTGTCTATTCTGTATGTCAGGGTTCACATATTTCAAGTAGATACTGTTGTCACTTAAACTTTAGGTAAATCAGTCAGACATGGAAATATAGTTTTATATATGCAAGCAAAGATTTGCAGAAATATTCTTTCTATTTTGAGATGTAACATAAATATGTTAATCACAATTTCCACTTGCTTACTACTGTAAGTGCAAGATATCTACAAGCCATGCTGTTACCTTTTATCACAGCTCTACAGAATATTGTGCATCTTGTTTACTTTTTTAATGTTTTGCATTTCTCATATTTTATTTTGTACTTTACCTATCTGCACCCTCTCATTTTTTGAATGACGCTATTCAAAATTTCTGAACAAGAGGATATTGAGAAATCTATCTTAAATAAATTTATTAGCTCAGATGGATAGGGGGTGGGGAGACAAACTACCATATTTATGGAAAAAAAATAATGAAGCTGGTTTCACATTCAGTCCAATAAATGTGAATGCTCTTTTAAAGGAATGTGTTTGTAATTTAAGAGAGATAAGAGATCTTAATATATAAGGGTGCGAAAAAATCTATGAGGCAAGGACAGAATTTTGAAACCAGCATTTTATCTTTGTGAAAAAACTTTCTTAAAGAGAAGATTCATCTGCATCTTATGCCTGTAATGAGCCATTTAAACAAGAGGATAAAAAGTCCTTTAATGACTATTTAAAAATCTTAACTTGCTGCTTAAGATAGATCTTTATGACAACATCAGTCTGTTGGTGCAAAAGTGGCCTATCTTTCATTCCTGATACTGTAAACAAGATTTGTCCATGCTCTGAATCTTGAGGTTATAGATTATTGTTCCAGACATATTTAATTTTATTTTTTTAATCTTGTCTTCTCTGTAAATTTCCACACAGTGTCATTTATTTAATGTCTAGACTGGATTATCTATTTTTTTTAATTCATCTTTTTAGTTGTTGAATTTGTAACTTGTACAAGATAGGAACAAATACTTCTTTTGTGAAGTGAGAGAAACTTACAATGACTGTCACAAGACAGGTAAAATATATATAAAAATACTTTCTGAAGTTTTGAACTACATGGAGATAGGACGCTACTACTTCCTGACACAAGTTATGTGTTTGCTTGCATCCTTGGAATATCTGGGAAGGGAATGAATGATCAAAAGCTTTCTTTCAGATATTGTGATCTTATTCTTTCCCTATGAACACTTTCCTTTTTTTTTTTTTTAAGTTGTCCAGGAGTTATATATATCTTTCTTTCCTCCTTAGCATACATGAACTCCTGCTGGTCTTCATTAAGAAAATGATCCTGATGAAAGCTCAGGTCCCACCCAATTATTGTCTTATAGGTTTAGGAAAGGTTTCAAAGATTTCTTTCTTCTTCCCTCTCTCTCTGTTATTGCATAGTAGTGACCATAGCAATGCCATGCAGAGCAGATCACTTTCTCTATTTCCTGCCATTTATTAGGTAACTAATGTAATCAGTGCAATCAGTTCTTCTATATTATAAAAAGTACCTATGTTATTTCCAAGATAATACACTCTAGATGAGTATTCCTTAAAATATCCCTCAGAACTTTGCAGATATAGCTTACCTTCTGAATTCTCAGATGTGCTTGATTGCAGTAAAATTCAGTTGTCTTGATTCAATCCATTTATCCAAGATATTAAGATTATGGTAGCACTCGGTTTATACTTCTCTCTTATTTACTTACCTTCTCCCCCAGTCTCTGTCATCAGCAAATTCTATTATCAAAGATATTTTGATCATCAATCTATAGAACTGATAAAAGAGCATTAGTGTCATATCTAATATCACTTCTTGAGCTACCCTATTAGATTATGCTATGCACATTGATATCTCATCATTAGCAATGACAATTTGAGTTGCAATATACATGATATCAAATATGAAATCAAAATTCTATTCAGTGGGAGACAAAGCAGCTGTAAAATGTATCTTTTACAGAGAAATGAGAGGCTACTGTTTTAGCCTAAGCTGTAGTAGGTTACTGTCTATTAGTAATTTGTACATGGGTATAAATAAAAGCAGGTTCTTTGACTGCTATTATGTATTTTTAGATTTTTTTTGCCACTTTCTGTGTCTGAAACCAAAAAAACCCTGCTTCCGTATTCAAATTAGAAGCTATACTGTACTCTGACTTAAGAACCAGCAGTTCTATGTTCTGAGCCTCCAAACAAAAGATAATTTTACAATCTCAAAATACACAGAAGCAGAACATGTATAACTCAATAAAATCCCACTCTTGATGACAAGAAGTCAAGTCAGAAAATTAAGATAAATTCATGTATGTCTTGCAAAAAATTCAGACAGGAAGAAAAAGGAAGCTGCAGCTAATGTATCTGGAGTTTCCTCTCTAGTTCTTTTATTACCTTAATTTAAAATGAGTTTAGTGCTAATAAAGTTTCTAAGCAAAGCAATGTTTCAGATTACAGAGAAGAGTTTGATTGTCTAGAGAAAAAGGCTGATTACTGTGCAGGATCCAGGCCTCTGTCCAAAGCACAGATTTATAGATTAGCTATAGAATGCTAGCTTTTTCATCTGCAAAGATTAGTAAACAAACATCTTTCTTGGCTTCATCTACTTACCTTTGCAATATGCATAGGCAGTTTAGTAATTATAACTGCTGTGTAAAGAAAATAGCAACATCCTCCTTCTGCGGCTTTATTTTTTTCAACACGTGGCTAGTTAACTAGGAAATAAATATGCTCGATGGAATTCACATAAAAGCCTGATGCTGACATTTGTGTATTCAAGAGATTGCAATTTTGAACAAATTTAAACAGGTAGTTGCGTTTACTTGTAAAGAGACAAGAAGATTCCCAAACTTGATCTTTTTCAATTCAAATTATTATTGTTCATAATTATAATAATTTTATCTTGCTGCTAATATGTTTTTGCATAGGGCATCCCATTTGACCTTTTCTAAATGTCAGCAAGAGTATTTAGCATGAATATGCTTCACAGACAATTTAAACACTCATATAATATTTAATATTAAAACAGAAAAATCAGTATTTGTATTCAAAATGTCACTGAATATTGCATGAACAGTGATCATGCTGGCTTAATCACAAAGTGTGTACTAAACCCTGACACTATCAGATAGTTTAGGAAATTAGTGTGGAAGAGAATTGTTGCTTTCATGCTTTTCTGTTAATTACTGAGTATTTATAGAACACTCTTCTTTTGTAAAGGAATTTGGTTATAAGGAGCTGTCTTGAATTATTGCCTGGACATAAGTAAAAAATAAAAAAATCTTTTAGTTCCTTCTGTTAATCAAGATATATCTTAATGCTCTTGGAGTCTAAAAATTCAAGGTATGAATACATTGGAGACCACATTCAGTGAAAGACCTAAATTCAGGAACCTAGTTCCCAAATGGACTAAGTATTAAAAGCACTCCAAAAAGGAAGAAACCTCACATGGGTGATTTGAAAATAAAAATCCAATATACACTTTAATGGATAAGATTATTAGAATGAACCAGTAGGAAGCATCACATTCTGTGTTCTTCAAAAAGAAAGAGTTCTTGAAGTCAGATACTCTGAAGTTCTCCTCCATCCACATTGACTTAAATCCTAGAATTGCTTTCCAATGGAAGGTTCCTTCAATTGCTGTTGTCAGGATAATTCTGTGAGATCTGTTGAGTTTCTCTAAAACTTGAATTTTTAGCTGAAAACTTTCCCTTTAGATTTTCAAAGCTGTCACCAGGAAAGAGAGATATTTCTTTACAGTTTTCCTCAGATTTAGGACCTTTAAGTCCACATATCCAGAGAAATTCTGTATCCACTGGCTTAAGGGGGAAGAGAAAACAAAAAACTTACTTGATCATGAGAAAAAACAAAGGAAGAGGGAGGAGCTTTTAGCCTCTTCTCAGGTAATAAAAGCAAATTTTAAGACTATCCATTCTGTAGAAACTTGTCAGATTATTTTTATTTATATGATACCTACTTTTTTATTTATTTTGTGCATGCAATATGCCAGCCTCATTTAGTCTGCTTACTTTCTAAGGAGGGTGGATGTGAAAACTTGAATTTTCAAGGCTTTGCATTTTAATGTTGAGATTAAAGGAGGGAAAATAATATTTGAGTTAAACAAAATGATGAATAAATGAGGATTTGTATCTCTCTTCATGAGTATTCTTACTGCTACATAATGGTATTATACACTTGTCTATATTGAATTCCATTATTCTGTGAAGAATAACACTCTTCCTGTTGAACAGAGCAACTGGCACATTCTGGAGGTGTCTATGTATTTTGCATGTGTAATAGGGTGAGCTAGGCAGGTATAACAACTTTGAAGGAATTATGACACCTCAGATGTTGTACGTGATTGATCTCCTGGCAAAATATAAGCAGAAAATTCTAATTATGCATATTCAAGCACAGGATTTGGAGTCCCTGAATATCCAGTGACTCAATACCGAAGTAGGGACTTAAATAAAACTAATAGTATCATTATAATATCAATCTTGATGCAAAATTAATTGAAGGTAATAAATAGAAAAATTCTGTCAAGTGTTATTTCTGGAGATATGTGGTTACTGTTGTATCCCTGGATTCAAGAAGACTGATGACTGTGAGGCCTATGTCTTCATAGCAAAACCTCATTTCAGTTATATTTCACTATTTTTATTGTATTAATCTGAGTTTTCTGTGAGTTTCATCTGCTGCCTTACAGATATTTTAGATAAAGCCTACAACCTACAAATCCACTGTCAAGAAAATAATTCTTTACCAGAAAGAAAATCACATGCCTCATTATCATTTAATTAAGACGTCACATATGAAAAACAAACCACCAACAGCAACAACAAAATCTCTTTTCCCAGGCAATAATTGCACCACCTGGAAAGCAGGAGCAGATAATTCTTAGAATTGCAGTATATTCTTCAAACCTCCTGATAAGGGAGGTTCTGTTTCTGTGATACATGTTTTCCTGCACATCTTCTTGTAGTTTTTCAGTATTATTTATTCAATTCTAAATTCATAGTGACTAAGTTGTAGTATGACTGGGTAGATATCTGCCAATAAAATAATAATGTACAATATGCTATCTCCTTTCTATAAAATAAATGGGCTTTTCAATCATAATGTACGTGCTTGCATATGGTCAAAAGGGGCAGAAATGAGCATTTGTTCAAATGACCTTCTTGCACACCACTTTTACAGCTAGAAGAAACAGCATGGATGTTTTGATATGAATGAAAACTCCCACATGTTTGTATGTTAAGAGCTTAAGAGCTCTATGTAGTTCCTTACACTTTCTTACACTGCTTCCTTGCCATCTCCTGCTGCTAAAATTGTTTTTATGGAGGAGGTACCCTTTTTCCACTTTTTTTTTTTTTTTTTTTTGACTGACAAGAGTTTTTGTAAGACGACTTCTCAAACATGAGATGGGAGATAGGAAGATCCTTCTTATTTCTCCTTCTTGCTGCATATTCACTGTTTAGAAATGTTAACAGGCTGTGGTTTATGCCCACAGGAAGATAATTGCTGCTTGTATTAATTCATGAAGGCTAGGAATTAACGGCTGAATACGCTTCGTGACTTTGTTGGTTTTTGGTATTATTATTTTCTGCTAATGAGAGGAGGAGGAGTCAGAAAAAAAACCCTTAAGTTCTCCTTTAAAAGCTTTTCACTTTGTTGCATGAAAAAATTTTGGAGTGTTAGATATATAGAAAAGCATCTAAAGAGTTTTAATCATGAACAGACACGTAAGGAAAGGGCGGGAACACAAAGAAGGAATACTTGTTTATATGAGAATCAACTTATATTAGAAAATTCTCTTTTGTTTAGTCTTTTCAAGATGCAGAAGAAAATATCTCTTCGTAGTCTTTTTTTGAGTCATAATAGAAAGTACAAAGAAGATATATATGTATATATATAGTGTGTGTGTGTGCAGACAGTTGAGTGTGGATGAGTACATATATGTGGCATTCAGTCATCCATTAAATGGCTGTAATTTGGAGTATTGTACTATTTTTTTCTTATGAAATTAAACCATTCAATTTGCATTTTATAAATTTAAATCTAACAACAAGATAAATTGGGTGAGTTATCTGAAGTATCAGCTAAAGACTTAGTTTAGTAAGACTAAATGAGGCTGGCATACTGCATGTACAAAATAAAAAAAGGGGATAACATATAAATAAAAATAATCTGACAAATTTCTGCAGAATTGTTAGTCTTGAAATTTGTTTTTACTAACTGAGAAATCAAATTTATAGATGAGAAATTATAATTCTCTTCATAATATAATATAATAAAGAGGATCTTTAGAAATGACAGGCCCTGCAGACAGGGAAGGGGAGTTGCTATTCATGTCTTTGGCCTCTTCAGGAACCTCTATAGTAAGGTCCCATGGGTTATAGGCCTAGAGGACAGGGCGCCTTAGAGTGCTGGTTAGCATTCAAGGATCACCTGCTCCAAGCTCAGGAGTGATACATCACTACTAGAAGTACAGCAGGATAAGGAACTGCTGAGGAAACTTTGAACAGAAAAAGAGGTTTTTAAAAGCTGGAAGCAAGGACAGGCAGCCTGGGAAGAATACAGGCATGTTGTCTGGGAATCTAGGCACAAGGCTGAGAAAGCTAAGGCCCAGTTAGAATTAAACTTGGCTAGGGATGTGAAAGGTAACAGGAAGGGATATTATAGCTATATTGCAAATAAAAGACAGACTAGGGAAAAAGAAGACCCTCTTCGGAAGCTAGCGGGAGAATTGGCTACCCTAGATTTGAAGAAAAGCTGAGGTTCTTTATGACATCTTTGCCTTGGTCTTCACTAGCAAATGCTCTGGCCACACCACCCAAATCTTGGAAGGCAGACACATGGACTGTGAGAATGAAGACCTTAGGCCCAATGTAGGAGAGGATCTGAATTGTGACCATCTTAAGAACCTCAACGTGCACAAGTCCATGGGACTTGATGGAATCCATCCGTACGTCCTGAAAGAGCTGGTGAATGAAGTTGCTAAGCCACTGTCCATCATATTTGAAAAATCATGGCAGTCAGGTGAAGTTCCCTATGACTGGAAAAAGGGAAATATAACCCCATTTTCTAGAAGGGGAAAATGGATGACCCAGGGAACTACAAGCCAGTCAGTCTCAAATCTGTGCGTGGCAAAATCTTGGAGCAGATTCACCTGGAAGGCATTCTGAGGCACATGAAAACAACAAGGTGGTTGGTGACAGCCAGCATAGCTTCTATAAGGAGAAATCCTGCCTGACCAGTATGGTGGCTTTCTGTGATGGAGCTATGGAACTGATGGACAGGAGTAGAGCATTTTATGTCATCCACCTGGACTTGTGCAAAGCATTTGACAGTCCTGCAAGATATCCTTGTCTCTAAGTTGGAGAGACATCAATTTGATAGATGGACCACATGGTGGAAAAAGAACTGTCTGGATGCCAGCATGCAAAGAGTTGTGGTCAATGGCTCCAAGTCCAGCTGGAGGCCAGTAATAAGTGGTGTCCCTTGGGGATCGGTGTTGGGACTGGTCTTCTTTGACATCATTTTCAGCAACATGGACAGTGGGACTGAGTGAGAGCTCAGCAAGTTTTCCTATGATACCAAGCTGTGTGGTTTGGTTGATACACGCTGGAGGGAAGGAATGCCATCCAGAGGGACATTGACATGCTTGTGAGGTGGGCTGATGCCAACCTGATGTAGTTTAGTCATGCCAAGTGCAAGGTCCTACACCTGGGTGGGAGCAATCCCAGGCACAGCTACAGGGTTTCTTGGGCAGAGGAGAGACTCAGAGCAGCCCTGCAGGGAAGGACTTGGGGGTGTTGGTCAATGAGAAACTTAACATGAGGTGGCAGTGTGTGCTTTCATCCCAGAAAGCCAGCCATATCCTAGGCTGCATCAAAAGGAGAGTGACCAGCAGGTCAAGGGAGGTGATCCTGCCCCTCTACTCTGATCTTGTGAGACCTCATTTGGAGTATTGTGTGCAGTTCTGGACTCCTCAACATAAAAAAGACATGGAACTGTTGGAAGACAGGCTAAGAAATTTGGTACTTTTCAGCCTGGAGAAGAGAAGTTGCATGGAGACCTCCTACCAGCCCTCCAGTATCTGAAGGGGGCATATAAGGATGCTGGGGAGGGACTCTTCAATTAGGACTGTAGTGATAGGACAAGGGGCAATGAGTTCAAACTTAAACAGGGTAAGTTTAGACTGGTTATAAGGAAGAAGTTTTATACTACTTTGTGAGGGTGGTGAGGGACTGGAATGGGTTGGTAGGAAAGTTGTGAATGCTCCATCCTTGTCAGTGTTCAAGGAAATGGTTGGACAGATCCTTGAGTGACATGGTTTAGTGTGAGGTGCTCCTGCCCATTTTGGCGGGGTTGGTACTTTATGATCTTGAGGTCCTTTCCAACTCTAATTATTCTATGATTCTATGATTCGATTCTATGATTCTAGTAAATTAAGAAAGGGACAAATAAAACCTTGAATTTATTAAGTATGAGAAGCTCTGAGCAATGATCAAGCTCCAGAAGCAGTCATCTCCAATGAGATACTAATGGGAACAGGAACAGAAGTTAGAGAAGCCAACAGGATGCTCTTTTTTAAGAGAAAGCCTAGGGAAACAGCAGGAAATTAAAGACCAAAGAGTTTAGCTTCATTGTGCAGGAAAGTATCAGGAACTATTTTAAACCAGCAGATTGGAAAATGCTTAGAAAAGCACAACTTGATTAAACAAAGTTTGGAATAGAAAGGTTATCCCTTACTAATTTGTTAGTTCTGTGAGACTATCATTGCCAATATAGACAAAGGAATTGAAGCGTAGACATCACTGCAGTGGCTGTTCATGGATCTTTTTAATAATGGAGATTGTGTAAGATGCAGAATCATTTAACAGAAGAGAGTCTGGCATACTAATTTAAAAGAAAAGTGCTAAAGGACAGAGAACGAGCTACTGTTAACCCAGAATAATATTATTTGGAGAAGGAAAAAGAAAAATATATTATGATCCCATAGAAATAACAGTGGGTTTCAGGATAAGATAATACAAAAGCCTTGCACTGTATACCAAATTCTATAAATAAAAGAAAGGTCAAAATTTAATAAACTATCTCAAAATGTTTTATAAAACTTTTTTGTATGATAGACTTTTTCCTCCAACTTCTAACACTAAGGTAAAACTGTGATGGAACTACAGTCCATCCTTCTTTGTGATACTCCTTAAAGTCTTACCTACTGTATGATACAGAACTGCCAGCAGACGTGCTTTATGGTTTGGTAAGGGTTATAAATGTCAGTGCAGATCAGGAAAAAATGAAATTCACTGTTCAAAAAGGAAGCTGAAGTTTTCCGTCTGTTTCTATCCAGAATGAATTTAAGACTTTGAAGTGGGAAAAAAGACTATCTCATCTTAGAGGAAAAGTAAAACCAAAACAAGGAAAAAAGTACCCACAAAAAAAAAAAAAAAAAAAAAAAAAAAAAAAACCCACCAAAAAACCAAACCCACTCATGTTAAACAGAAGTGATAAGACCATTTTCAACATGCTCTTTGTCTGTTTGGAAGACTGATATGATTTTACTTCAGAATTTTCTAGTGAAGATGACAGTAATATCTCATATAGCCTAAAAATTGCTGAGATCCCTTTTTATCTTTTTTTCAGTTTGTCTTTAGCCTGATAACAGTTACTTACCATTATAAAAGAGAAAATGAAAGAAAAGAAATCCTTCTGGGTTTATGTCCGCTGGAAAGTCAAGAGATTTGGGAGACTGAATTCGATCATAACAATTTTAATCCTAGAATAATATTTTATATTAAAAAGCCTAAAGAAAATTACTGCATAGTTTACAATTTGATTTATTTTTTCCCTTTGTTATGGGTATGACATTGTGAGAAAGAGAAATTATTATTCTCGTACTAGATTGATATATATGCTTTTAAAAGAAATAAAACAGATTCTTACCTGTCTGCAATAAATACTATATAGCATTTTATATTATCTATGGATAATATAAATGCTGCAGAAATCTAAATGTAAGAGGTGGGGTTTTTGTTTGGTTTGGTTTTTATTTGCTCTTCAGCTTTGGTTTTCTGAATAATGCTTAATATTTGTGGAGGTTCAACTTTGGACAGCTGTTAGATCACCACCCAGCCACAATTTCACTTTGCCTCCTCAACAGGACAGGAGGAGAAAATAAGTTGAGGTAAAGATTGGACATCACTCATCAGTTATTGTTTTCAACAAAAGAGACTCAACTTGAGAAAGATTCATTTAATACAAATTAAAATGGAGTTTGATGGTTAGAAATAGAGACCCAAAAAAAAACACCTTTCGCAAAGCCCACCCTTCTTCCCAGGCTCAACTTTGCTCCTGAGTTTTCTACCTCCCCCACCAGAAGCTCACTGGAAATGGGGAATGATGTAGCCGTCACTCCATCTCTGATACTCCTTCCCCTTTATACTTTTCCCTGCTTCAGTGTGTCTTCTTCCCATGGGCTACAGTCCTTAAGGATAGATGTGTTTCACAATGAGTCTTCTATGGCCCACAGTCCCTGCCAGTAAAACAGTTCCTTCATGGGCTTCTTTCCACAGGCTGCAGCTTCCTTCAGGGCACATCCACCTGTTCTGGTGTGGCAGAATGGTTTTAAGCTGGAAGAGGGTAAATTTAGACTAAAGTAAGAAATTCTTTGTAATGAGCATGGTGAGGCACTAGAATAAGTTGCCAGAGAAGTTGTGGATGCCCCATTCCTGGAAGTGCTCAAGGCTAGGTTGGACTGGGCTTTGAGAAACATGTTTAGTGAAAGGTGTTCCTACCTGTGGCAGGGGTATTGGAACTAGGTGATCCTTAGGGTCGCTTCCAACTCAAACCATTCTGTGACTCAATGATTGTATGAAAACTTGCTGAGTTCTTTTTTTTTTTTGTCTCTGATATTGTCTGAGTTGTAAATTCTGTCTTCCATGGCTTGACATTACTGAGAGTCATTTGCACAGACTTTGCAATGTCAGACCATGTCATGCCTTCTTCAGAGTTGCATATGGATATTTTCTAAAATATAATGCTTACAGTTTCTAAAATAAAAACAAAATGCAAAATTACATTATACAATATGTGCACAACAGTTTTTACTGTCTCCTTAGGTACCTACCTTAATCTTGTGTTGCACTTTTCAATGAACTTTTTGGATGCTTCTTCATCTTAATTTTTTTAAAAAACAATATATAACCTGAGAATTTTCACACACTTTGCTAAATTTGGTTATATGATTCTTTCTTCCTACTCACTCACCACAGTTTTGGCATCATGAATGTTTGCAACATACTAAGTTGTTCCACAGGCCATAAAATGAGAGGTTCCCTGACTAGTGATCAAGCATACAGTTCAGGAGCGGCAGAAATACTGTGAAGTCGTCTTTCCCAAAAGAGCACTGGAAGAGTGTTCATTCTGAACTGCAGTGCTATAACCATGGGAATCAAGTTGAAGTGTGTCTGAAAGGTGGACCAATAACTTGTTCACATAAAAGACATGCAAGACATCCCATTACAGGGGATATCTCATAGTCTAGTGCATACAGAAATTTACATAAGATGCTGTCCTGGGTTCAACAGTAGCAGTCATTTGTTTTCCCTTCTTCTTTGTAGCTGGGGCAGAGCTGTGTTTTTTGACTTTTGGTCTGGGAATAGCACTGATAACACCAATGAGCTTTGTTGCTGCTTAAATATTTAGTCTGACCAATGACTTTCTGAGTGCCATGCTCTACCAGGGAGGAAGGGAAGCCGGGAGGAAGCAGAGACAGGGCACCTGACCCAAACTAGCCAAAGAGGTATTCCATACCACAGCATGTCATGCCTAGGATGCAAAAACTGGGGACAGGGGCCCAGAAGACTTCATGGCTGGGTCGGGCTTGGTATCGGTCACAGATGGTGAACAGTTGTACTCTCTTCCTTTGTTGCTTCCCTTGTCATTATTGGTGGTAGCAGTAGTGGTATTTTGTTATATCTAAGTTACTGGACTATTCTTATTTCAGCCTGTTGGAGTTACATTCTTTCGATTCTCCTTCCCATTCCCCCGGGAGCTGGGGGGGAGAAAGAGGGTGGAGTGAGTGAGTGAACTGCGTGAGTTACAGCTGGGCTTAAACCACGACAGATGAATAAGTAACTCCCATGAGTCTGAGAATCTCATATAAGTCACAGTAAGCAGAAAGCATTTCTCGTAAATTCAATGCATGCTTCTTTGAGAAGGGAAGAATGTAATTTAAGAAGTATAAATATGTAGTCTATGTCTTAAAATTGAAACATAAACTTGGATTATATTAGTTTACTGAATCAAACCAGCAATGGCTCCTAGGTTTAAGCCTCAACTGTATTAGAATTGATAGAGCACCATAGAAAGATTGCAGATTTAAGGGATCATCAAGATGTAATAACCTTTATTCAAGCCACAGTCGCAGGAAAGCTGTATTCTACATATATTAATGAAAATTTATAAAGTAAAAAAGATCAATACTTAAGGAAATGGAAAACTGAGTGGCAGAAGGCACAAAAGTGGTCAATCAGCAAAATAATAATCAAACTAACAAAAGAACAGGTTAGAATCATAGAATAGTTAGGGTTGGAAAGAACTTTAAGATCATAACAACCATGCCATGAGCAGGAACACCTCTTACTAAGCTAAATCATCCAAGGATCTGTCCAACCCTGCCTTGAACACTGACAAGGATGGAGCATTCACAACTTCCCTACCAACCCATTCCAGCACCTCACCACCCTCACAAAGTAGTATAAAATTTCTTCCTTATAACAAGTCTAAACTTCCCCGGTTTAAGTTTGAACCCATTGCCCCTTGTCCTCTCACTACAGTCCCAAATGAAGATTCCCTCCCCAGCATCCTTATATGAGATATTGGAAGGCTGGTAGGAGGTCTCCATGCAACTTCTCTTCTCCAGGCTGAAAAGTACCAAATTTCTCAGCCTGTCTTCATACAGGAGGTGCTCCAGCCCCCTTATCATTCTCGTGGCTCTCCTCTAGACTTGTTCCAAGAGTTCCATGTCCTTTTCATACGGAGGACACCAGAACTGTAGGCAATACCCTAAGTGAGGTCTCACAAGAGTGCAGGGGCAGGATCACCTCCCTTGACCTACTGGCCACACTCCTTTTGATGCAGCCCAGGATATGGCTGGCTTTCTGAGATGCAAGCACACACTAAAGCAGGCTTGTGTTAAGTTTTCCATCAGCCAAGACCCCCAAGTCCTTCTCTGCAGGGCTACTCTGAATCTCTCCTCTGCCCAACCTGTAGCTGTGCCTGGGATTGCTCCTGGCCAGGGGTAGGACCTTGCACTTGTCGTGATTACATCAGGTTGACATCAGCCCACCCCACAAGTGTGTCAAGGTCCCTCTGGATGGCATTCCTTCTCTCCAGCGTGTTGACTGAACCACCCAGCTTGGTATCATTGGCAAACTTGCTGAGGGCGCACTCAATCTCACTGTCCATGTCACCAACAAAGGTGTTGAACAAGACTGATCCCAACACCGATCTCTGAGGGACACCACTCATCACACGATGTCTTGTGGGACAGTGTTGAATGCTTTGCACAAGTCCAGGTAGATGACATCAACTGCTCTCTGCCTGTGTCCAACAGTTCTGTAGCTCCAGGTTGTTAGTTCATCCTTAATTTGTCTCTCATTTCTTTTCTAACAAGTATGCATTTACTCATTTAGAAAGTATTAAAATTTTTGAAAAATAAGGAAGGATATAAATTAAAAAACACACAGGTTAGTTTAAGGAAAGAACAATGAAGTCAGCTTATCTATAGCATTTCATTTTTTGTTATTCACTACCACTCTAACTGGGAAAAAAGTCAGGAATGCTAAAAGGATAGTTTACACTTCATAATTTGTGATATACCAGTGTATTTATCACTGATATTCAGAGACAGTATGAGATGATATCTTGCTTGAAGGTTTAGTGACTAAAGAAAATACAAACATGATTACAATGTACAAGATAGGTATCCTATTAATTCTGCTGTGTTCTGGTAGATGAATTCACTAAAGGAGGAAGTCAGATTGACTAATTAAAACTTTGCTCTATACAGAACTTGAAAAATGAAATTTCTGCTCAGACTTTCTTGTTATTTTTTGACTGTAGGCATATAACTTCAGAGACTAGCTTGAACTGTCAAAAAATTTAGATATATTAAATGTCAACGCAACTCAGGGAGAAGATAAGAATTTACTTTCAATATGACATTTATATGCCAGTGCTTGATTTAGATATGCAGAGGTAGCAAGACATGTTAGCTAAAAGTAGTTATGCAGCATATTTCTAAACATGATGTCTCATTTATGTTCAAAATGTTGTGGACTGAATCAATTAGGAGAAACAAGTGAGTTCCAAGAAGTACTTTAAAAGAGCTGTGGAGCTGCTTAGTAACCTGATGTTATATTTCATTTCCCAACAGAACTATTTAGCTGTCATATCAGTAACGGGGAGCTCCCTAAGATAAATAACACCTCATGCATTTTGCCAAAAATTTGATTTCATTGAATATGCTATACCTAACTTTTGGGACTCATGCATATGCATATAGCAATGCATGCAACAAGGCAGTTAGCAAAGAAATGACTTTTAGTTGCACTTTTTCATAAAAATCCCATACATTCGCTCCTTAAATGCATTATCTTGTCAAACAGAAGTCACTGAATCCAGAATGCCTAAGGGGAAAATTTTAATCTTGCTCTTTCTTAATGTTATATTTACCTGACATCAGCTTTGCTCTTCACTGACAGTAATATAGCATAATCTGTTGTATGCATCCTATACTTTGAAGTTTAGTTTTTTCTGCATGAATCCTCCCTGAGAACCCCAAAGAAGTCAACATGAAGTCTTCTATCATAGCAGTTTGTTTTCATAGGATATCAAAATAAATGTCTTAAATTTCGGCGAAAATTCAAACTATTTTCAAGTAAATTTACTGAAAAATACTAACAACTGAGGTTGTTAGTCCTTAAAGCCTACTTTCTTTATAGGAATGAAACAGTTTCTCAAATTGAGAGAAATTAATCTAATATTTCTTGAGAAATCTAGTCTAAAAATCCACTGCAAGAGTTCTGCCAGTGTTTGAGGTGAATGTCATTAGTTATTCTAAAATACTTTATATTATATTTATATACATTTATATAATATCGATATTATATCTAAAATAATAGTTCTTCAGTTGAAGTGAAATTGACTGTTTAAGTCATTCCAGCTATGTTGACTATATTTATTCCAGAGTTCAGCCTATCTGATTTTTTTCCCCAAAATATAATAATGTCATATTTATGAAGAAAAATAACTAAATGGTTCTTGTCCTTTTAAAAAATGTACTTTCCTGAATTCAGTCCAACTAACTTTCACACTGTCGTCTGTTCTTTAGCAGCTCAAGTGCTCTTAATAGTTTTCTTTAAGACCACAGCTTGTTTTTCACTTCTCTAAATGGCAGAACTAGAACAAGTCAACTCACAGTGCTGAAAACTAAAAGACTCCTAAAATATGCAGTGAAAGTCCTATTGATTTTTTTTTTTTAAGTGTGCATACGTAGCCATGTCAGATAAAATGCCTGCAGTCAAATCAAGGTGTAGGTTTCTTAAAAGTTGTAATAATTGAATTATAATTGAATTAAGCAAATCTGAGAAAGTAAAGCACCAGAAGTTAACATTGGCTACAGTAGAGAAAAACCAAATCTGATATTCCTATCTCTTTAACGACATTATCTAGGATTTTTAGCATATCCTGTAAACCAATAATCGTTACATTGCTTAATTTTTAACCAACAGAAATCAAATAATAATTGTTTTCCTGCTTCCACTGAACATGACATTCATGAAAACATCTTATTTTCAACTGCTAGGAAATGGATGATTTCTCAGTGAGTGATTTCTCAGCATGATGCCCTGCTAGTTTAATGATAAATCAGGAAATTCTTCTTTTGCCTTGCCTTTCCTTGATTTCTGTTCCTCAGTCAACTTTTGGCTTCTCCCTTTCCAACAAAGATTCTAGAAGTTATTAAAGATCTCAGTGAAATTTAAACAGGAAACACTGAGATTGTTCAGATACACAACTTTTTTTTTTTTTTTTCCTGAATGAATGAATTATTATATTTTGGTCTGTACAATTGACTTCATAGATTAAAACTAGATTAAAGTTTAGAGTGTTAGAGTAACTAATGTCATAAAATATTTTTCTTAGCAATTTACTTGCAGCTTGATAAACAAGCAACAAACTGTAAATTTCAAAATATGTTATTTTGGCTTTTAGTGAGTCAAGTAGTTGTTGGCTGTATGTTAACAATACAGCTATGTTTAATCCCATTGGCAAATTCTTTTACATAGTGCAATAAAATTTCCTCACTTTTTTGGAAAATACTTTGACAACTCTTTCTGTGTCTCATTTAGTTCAGTTTTCTGAACTAAAGTTTTTATGCATTATTCATCAGGTAAACTTTCAGCAAAACAAACAGCAGTTTTAAAAGTCTCTTGTAGAAGATTTAATAAATGTTGTAGTTTTGATTGATAATAACAATTTTTTAATATGCATTTTAAGAAAAGCATAAAGGAAATTTCAGAGTTTAAAATGCCTAATAACTAACTATAAAATATCTTTTAGCTTGTTCCACCTTTTCTGGTGTGTGGACTGTCATGGGTTCAGCAGTAGCAGTCATTTTTCTCCTTCTTAGTAGCTGGTGCAGCACTGTGTTTTTAACTTGTGG
>JANRGW010008853.1:0-21858 GCA_024733675.1 Psilopsiagon aymara | reverse complement strand
GACTCTTCATTAGGGACTGTAGTGAGAGGACAAGGGGTAATGGGTTCAAACTTAAACAGGGGAAGTTTAGATTGGATTTAAGGAAGAAGTTCTTTAACAGTGGTGAGGCACTGGAATGGGTTGCCCAGGGAAGCTGTGAATGCTCCATCGCTGTCAGTGTTCAGGGCCAGGTTGGACAGAGCCTTGGGTGACATGGTTTAGTGTGAGGTGTCTCTGCCCATGGCAGGGGGGTTGGAATGAGATGATCTTAAGGCCCTTTGCAGCCCTAATTGTTCTATAAATCTGTAGTTTCTGCAAGTTGTTACTATTATGTGTGTGGTGGGGTTTATGGCTGATCTTGACCCCCACTAATAGTGGAAGCAAGAGTGAATATTTGAGCTGTTCAAGTTAAATACAGGGGCACAAGAATGGGAAGGTATGGAAATCATACTCTGTACATTTAGTCAGTAATCAGGCCAGAGGCTGAGTTTTCTGCTCTTTGGATAGCAGATTTTGAAGCCATCTTTCAACAGGACAGGAAGGAAATTAAATGATTTTAGCATGAAATTTGATAGCTATATTATGATGTTCATATGGTGGGAAAGCTCAATATACTCATGACCTCGCTGTTTCATTGTATTCCTGTTAGTTCCTGGGTAAAGTGGTGGGGATTGCAGCCATCACTGTGTGTAGGGACTGGGTTTTTCTTGGAAGCACACTGCTTTCTCTGGCAAGGTTATTGCTCTCTGAAAACCCAGTAAAGATTTGCAAATCAGACTTTTCCTCTCATGATCTGTAAGACGTCTTTTTGTTAGGAGGGTAACAAAACAGAAGAAAAAGAAGTGGTTAGGTTAAAAATGTGAATACTGGAAAGAGAAGCTCCTTGTAGGATGGAGCTTAAAGCAGCTGGAGTACTGTCTAATGCTGGGTGGGAAAATCTTGGTACCTGAGCACAAAAAGGAAATTAAGTAGTTTGAAACAGTAGGGACCAAGAGAAATGATGAGGTCAGTATGCCTTTTTTTTTTGCTTTATTTTTCTGCATGACAAGCACTGCAACTACTTTTAGCCATGGTGGTCAAGCTTATTGCCAGTATTGGAGGAGGGATAGTACATGAGAGGGATTTTCCCCATGTTGTAAACTGCTGCTTTGCTCCCCCTGATTAGTGCAGGGTGAACTGTGGCATTTTCGGGTTTTAATTTGGTGTACAGGAACTTACACTTTTGTGGTGTGCTCTGTGGCTGTGAGGGACTTGTAACCCTGTGAGCTGTCTAGATACTGTGGGTTATGTTTCTGTGCTTGGTTGACGAGGTAGTTCTTGGATAATTCCTTACCTAAAAGTACTGTAACTTGTATTTAAGAACCTGAAGTAGCCATCAGAGGCTTTCAGAAAAGATCTGGAGGGTGGACTCTGTCATGTTTTGTATCCGTTGGAACTCTTCGATAGTGTGCAGCTTCATTATAGATACGACTTACAGGAGTTACAGGTAGAAGCTGTGAGTGCATGAGTCAGCGGCCCAGACTTCTGCTGGTGAGGCAGATAAGGAGCTCTGGTTGCCCTTCAAAGCATGCTGCTTTGTTCTCTTGTTTGCTGTAGTTGCTGGGTTGGTTAGAAGTAGCACAGTGCACCCCAGAACACCAGGCCCATGTCAGCTGAGGACAGATGTTTGATTACTGTTAGGGGTGCTGCAGGGGAAGCATCTTCTCTTGTGTTGGTTTAAACTTTATCACTTGCTTTTAAGACACTTCAGTTAGTATGGTCTGGCATCCTATGTAATGTGGTGTTAATCACTCCAGTTTAAAAAGCAACTGAGAGACTGCTGGTAGATGATCTTTTAAAGGGGGTGCTGATTGGATTATTTTCTGATTACATCACCTTTTTCTTGTTGTTTGGCCACTTCCTGCATTGGCACACCCTGCAAACTGCCAGTAACCTATGCTCTCAGATTAGTACAGATTTAAATGCTTGAGTTACCCACAGTGAGAACCCTAATTGTGGCCTGTCTTCCTGCTGTTATGTGTGCTGTCAGTAGCCACCTTTTAAGTAGTCCTTCAAGAAGGATCAAAAGCTGAATTAGAGGGAGCTGAGGATAGCAACTTAAACTATTGGGAGAAGCAGAGGTGGTGTGAAAGTCTCCCCTCAGCCTGGAGGGACATTGATCTGGGGCTCTCATCATTCAACACCTACCTGAGAAGCTTTTGGAAGGAATGAGGCAGATCAAATTATACAATGCTACTGCACCAGTGGCAGATTATGCAAACTGTAGTGGTGATGATTGTAAGTTTTCTATTTTTAAGTCTTCCATTGAGTGACTCACTTTATTAGATGTGTTCACTTAAAATGGAATGTGAAGCACCCAGATACCATGGTAATGGCCTCATAAAGCACACAGATATACAACATAACAGATTGGATTTCTTCTCTTAATTTAACAGGTTTTGCGTCTCATACACCATATCTGATGGCAGCATACAGGGTGTCACACACTCCTATTGCTAAGCTCTACAGTTTGTATCCATCTGTCTCTTCACTTTTGCTAAAGTAGTCATCTTTGATCTCTACCTCACAATTTTGCATCTGAATTTCCCACCATTCCCCTTCCTTCCCTCTTCCCTTATTCCTTGCATTTTTTCACCAACTCTGGCCAAGTGGTGCTTAAATCAACTCGATATCTTACTACTTAGGAAGTACCAAAATGACAGTGATTGCAGTACTTGCTTTTTAGTCACCTGGCCCCCTCAGGTCAGAGTGGGTTCCACAACTCAAGATAAGGTCCCGTTGATGGTCTTGCAGCTACAGGAAATGAGAAAGGCAAGTCACTCCTAGGATTCATGTCAGCCTAATGAGAACTGTGGCGTGGCAGATGTTTGTTGTGTGAAGCGTGATATTCAGAAGCATCTACTGAAGATGGGTGTTGAAATTACTTCTTTAAAAATCAGGATGCAAGTTGCACTTTGTGTGCTTTTTGGTTTTCAAATGTCTGTCTGAAAGTAAAGCAGAAGAATCCTGCATTTAGAAAGTGTGTTAGCTGACAAAGTGGAGCCCTTGTCCATGAGGCAGGAGGTCCAAAATGTCTTAGATTGTGAGATTTAGCGGGGGACCTCCCTCAGGCAGAGTCCTCCCTGAACCTGGACTCTGGAGTGGGAATTTCCTGAGGCAGTGGCTATTGCTGCTTTACAGCAAAGTCAGTGTGACTCTGAATTGCTGGTTAAGTAATGCGCTGCGGGAAGGAACAGATCCTACTGTGACAACGGTTTGTGTTAACTTTCTTTCGGAAACTGAAAGCATGATGTTTTCTGAGAAGTCTTTTGTGCAGTTTCCATTTTATGTAGACTGACTCCTCTCCCCACACCCCCTTGTGTTTCCTTTCAAGTTTGAAGCCTATTTCTTCTTATCAGGAGTCCTTTAATAGATAGAAATTTGAGCTAATGTCCCTGTCAATCTTTCTCAGCTGTTTCGATGAGCAATGTTCCCCGCGGGGTTATTTAACTCTTTGGGCAGATCATGCTGTACTCAATAACCACTCCTTGCTCTGGCAGCGTGCCACTTTCTCCTCCCGTGCCAGTCAAGGGCTCCCTGCTCCTGCTGGAGCTTGTTCTGGAGCCTCTCAGGGACTCAGCCCACCTTTGAACTCAGGGCCTGGGTCCAAAGGGTGCCATTTATTGCCGGTATCAAAACTAAGGGTAAGCGTTAACATGCAAATTTACAGTGTCAGAGGACAAACAGCAGTAAAGCTCTGTACACTGAGCCTTTATAAAGGTGACTCAAAATATTTGTGTTATGGAAAGATGACAGAATGGCTTATTTCTGGCAGCATCACTTCCTATGCTATTTGCTCTTATAATTTTCATTAAAATTTAGTTTCCATCACAAGCTATTGATCTCAGCTTGGAAGAGAGTCAAGTTTATGACCTAGTTGCAAAAGATGAGGGTTTTTTAAGTGTAGGCTCCTCTTTTCCTACATAGCACTCTGTGTACAGCCTTTGCCACAACTGTGGACTGCATTCTTCTCCCTTTCATCTCCTGTGCTCTGGTTTATCCTGCTGGTGCCAGCAGCAGCTTTTAGCATGCATTCTGGGACAGAGCTTGAGTTAAAAAACCACAAGTGTGTGTTTAGAGAGCCTCTAATTTCTCTTCGAGGTTGTGTACACGAAGGTGATGTTTAAGCCAGTCTCCTGCTTAGAGACATTGTTGTGTACCATTTCTCACATGCAGTGCAGTTCCTTTCAGAAATAAGCTCAAGCGTTTGGGCAGGGAGATCATAGAATGGTTTGGGCTGTAAGGGACCTTAAAGACCTTCTGAGTCCAACCCCCTTGCCAGGGGTAGGGACACTTTCCATTAGACCACATTGCTCCAAGTCCTGGCAAACCTTGCCTTGAACACTGCTGGGGGTGGGGCAGCCACAGCTTCCCTGGGCAACCCATTCCACTATCTCATCACCCTCATAGAGAAGAGGTTTTTTTCTTAATGTCTAATTTAAATCTCCCCTCTCACAGCTTAAAGTAATTCCCCATTGTACTGGCACTACATGCCCTTGTAAGTTGTCCCTCCAGCTTTCTTGTTGGCCCCTTTGAAGTGCTGGAAGGTACTCTAAGGTCTCCCTGGAGACTTTTCCAGGCTGAACATCCCCAACTTTATCAACCTATCTTCACAGGAAAGGTGCTCCAGCTCTGTGATCAGAGCCCCACTGAGGAGTTGGGGCTGAGTGTTGGCATGGCACATGGTGGCATGGAACATCTGTACTGTCTGTGCACTGGCTGTCTGGGGCACTGCCTGCTTGCAGTACCTCCTAAATGTGGGCATGCTGGTTCCTAGAATGAAGCTGAGATGTTCTAGGTATAAAAGCACCATCTGTAGATTTGAATGCCTGTCTAGCTTTGTGTTGGAGTAGCTTATGGTAAGCAGTATTTTCTGCCTCTGAATGAGCTTCTCTTAGTGATGGTGAGCAAGATTTATGTGGCAATTTGAGCAGCTGCTCTCCTGGGTGTGTTTTTGGTTTGGCTTCATTTTTTTTCCTGGAGAATTGTATATAATCTGCCTATTGGTGCTGAGGAGAGCTAACAGCACCCGTAGCTGGCTGTTGGGTAGACAGAGGGTAGTCCCTTCCCCAGAGTGGATGGCTGAGGCTGGAAATCCCTCCTGTATAGAGAGCACCGAGTCTGACTGTTTCTTTATATTTATATGATATAAATATTATATATGTAAGTGGCAAACTGTTCTTGGTGGCACATCTAATGTCATTTTAGTGTGGTTAGGAATGCTGTATCCACAGTAAGACTGGTGGAAGGTCCCACTGCAGGAGTGATCCTGACCCCCATTGCCTACATGTCTGTACCTTCATGCCTTCTGTGGTAGTGTCTGGAGCTCACTGCTGGTGTCCTCATGAGTTGCTGTAAGCAGATTGTGTTAGTAGGAAGGCTTGTCACAGCTCTCTGCATCTTGTATGTGAGGTGAAAAAATGGGGCTTATTTGTTGAGGAAGCTATGGGACGATCAGATTGTTTTAACATTATGTGGGCAATCACAGCTGCATTCAAAGGATATTAAACTGGGACAGCAGAGGTGAATGCTACTCAGCTGTCCAGTCTGAAGCCCTTTCAAGGTTATTGCCTTTGCTGAATCATGGAATCACAGAATCCCAGGTTGGAAGGAATCTTGGGGATAATCTGGTACAACCTTCCTAAGCAAAGCATGACCTAGACTAGATGGCCCAGCACCCTGTCTAGCTGAATCTTAAAAGTGTCCGCTGCTAGGGAGTCCATCACTTCCCTTCAGAGGTTATTCCAATGGCTGGTTGTTCTCATGGTGGAAAGTTTTCCTCTTGTGTCCAGTTGGAATCTCTCCAGGAGTAACCTGGAGAGAGTACCAATTACCTGTCTTCTCCATGTGACTCCTTGTGAGCAGGGAGTCTCTGTTTTCCTTGTAGCCTCCCTGCATACTACATACTGAAACTGCTTTTGAAGCATCTCTTATCCTGCTGTGGTTTCCAGTCTGACATTTAGGAACACTGAGGTCTTTCTTGCTTTTTCCCTTCGTTATCAGTGCACGCTTGTGTCTTGCTTCATGTGAGGAAGCCAGCTCTGGGAGGCAGTGGAAGCGAACGCAGGTAACGCTGCTTCAGTTCAGCAGACCTGGTTGCTCGTGGTTGAGTGCCTGCACTTCTGCGTGCTGGTGGAGCTATGCAGCCTTCTGTGTGTATTGTGTTGTGTTGGTTGGGCTGGGTTCTGTAGGGTAAAGAGTCACTGGTAGATATTCAAAGAGGGAAAAGGTTAATATGCCAGATGAAACAAGGAGGCACAAAAGCACAAAATGTAATCAGTTCTAAGTAACATTAAGTCTGATGGCTTTGTAATGGTGGTGCTTGAAGGTAGTTGAGATAGTCTTAGGACCTTAGTACAAAAAGTGTAAGAAAAATAAAATAGCAAAACAGGACCTGGAATGGGAAGTATCTGGTACTAGCAGATGTCTAGGATGTGCGCAGTTAAACTACCTGCTAAGTAGAAGGACAGTATGATTGCTATGTCTGTAATGTTAATTAAGATGGTGCTTCAAAGATTGCCAGCAGTGATGAAGATTGTTGGAAGAAGTAGATGACTCTTAAAGACCACCATCACATTTTGTATGTATGCGGGAAACTCTGGAAAATGATGTAACTCATGTGTAGCCTCATGAATATGTATGTATGCCCAGGTGACTATAAAAGGATGTCCTGTGTGGGAATACTGTGATGCACGTTAGGAGGAGCTATCCCCCCTGCCTCCCGGCCCTGCAATAAGGAATACCTGCTTGTCAACTTGAGAACTTTGTTGGTGAGTTTGTTCCTGGAGTTTTCTCCGAATCACAGAAGACTGTGCTATAATAGGCACTACTCTAAAGATTTTTGTATTTAATGCAAAATTTTCCAGAAACCAATTTGATCTGATTTTGATAATCATTTAACTTGTAAAGACTGGCTGTCCTTTATTTATACATAGGAAGGAATATTTATTGCATGCAGTTGGCACTGGAGTTTGGGCTCTTAGTAGAGGTTTTGCATAGGAAACTGTTACATTAAAGCTATTTGTCTCTGTAGTATTGTGTTTAGCTGGTGGCAGATGCCTCAGAGCCTTCTGGATCAAAGCAAGCATTGTGGAGGCATGGAGACTTTTGTTGCTTTTGCTGTTTAAATGAATTGCCTTATCTAGAAGAACTAGTGTTTATCCTAGCTAATGCATGAGAACCTATAGCATCCATAACTAAACTGTTGGCACCTATGAGTATGGTGAGGGTTGTGGAAGGTATGTTAGCATGGCAGGGTGCTGGTACTAATAGGAGTCATGAAAAAGATGGCACAGAGACCAGCTTGAACTGAGGTAGCTGAAAGCAGAGATCTTGAGACTGCGCCGGTGATTTGCAGAGGCCTGTTGGGAGATGGAAGCTGAGGAGAGGCAGCTCTCTGAATATGAAGAGCAGGCGTAATATTTGTCATTATCTTATTTCCCAGCACTCACCGTTGTGAGGCTTTTATTCAATTTGTGAGCATATTCTGTTTGAGGGTTGGATTTTTTTTTTTAGTGTCTGTTTTTTGTGTTTGTTTTTTTTTTTTTTTTTTTTTAATGAGAAAGCTATCAGAAGAATAGATATTTCAAATGACTGAAAAATAGCACAAGGCTATCTATGTAACTCAGTTGCAGTGAGTGCTGAATTCTGCTGATTACTTCCACAAGTTTGTGCTGCATTGCTGTACAAACAACTTGAAATCTTGTGAGGATCTGTGCAGTGATATTTCTAGTGTGGTTCACAATTTCAGATTTAGGTTGATGCAGTAAGGTTTTTCTGACCCATAATTAAAGGCATAAAGGTAGAATAACCACATTATTTCTTCAGTTTTAAGAACTTGGGTGGGTTTTGGTTGTTTTGTTTCTCTTCTTTATTTTTAGAAGTATTGACAAAATGCCTGTTAAAAGGGCCTGGTACTGGTAGAGCATGAGGTCCTGAGATCACGATTTCCTTGTTTTTAAAAATAAATTGCTTCCAAAGCTTTCTGGGAAACTGTATTTTAAAAGTAAACTGGTGTGGGCAGTGATCACAGAGACATTTAGTCTGTGGTTTGTGTACCTTGTGCTGTTCTAATTCAGGCCCACTCAACAAAAATGTAATGGGTTAACTTAGGTAGGTATATACCTGGTCTTCAACATGAGGTCTCAGAAAAGGTGTGAGGAGGCAGGAGGCCAGAAAGAATGATTAGTGTTGGCTGGGCTTTCAGTTAACCCTGGTTCCCTTGGGGTGGAGGGTGCTCAGCACTTGACCAGGAGCCCCTTGGGCTGTGCTTGCCATCCCACACAAGCTGCTGAGCTGTGGCACTGTTTGTTCATGAGTAATGAACCTTTGAAGAGTTCAGTTGAACAGGGATAAGTAGGGATTTGTGCTTCAGCCATCACCTTTTCTTACTGAACTTGGAAAAACACTGAAAGGGTGCGCTTCCATTAGTTTTGTTGAAAGCCAGTATCTCTGCAGACATGTGAGCTGGCTTGTTGGAAGATGCTAATTTGTTCTTTTTAAACTCCTGTGGATTCTAGAGCATATTGTGTTCCCAGAACAGGCACTTGTAGGGCTTTCGTTCTCTTGCTTGAAGTGACTCCTTTGCTGATGCGTAAGGTGTGTGAAACTACTTCAAGACTGCCACCAGTTTGCAGTCTGAAAGATGAGTTATTATTCTAGCGACTTGAAGAAACCTTATGGTAGAAATGTATGTAGTACACAGCGTGCTTGGATGACGTGTGTGCATTCACCACCACCATATGCTTCATGTGGCTATAGACAGTATGTGAGCTGATGTTGATTGTCTTAGTTCTTTTATTTTGCGGGAGATGATGAGTTTGGTGATGGCAGTGCAAGCTTTCCAGCTGTTATTTTAATTCTTGTGCAATATTGAATTTCATATTGTGTTACAACTTCATGAGTATCTGCAGGTGTTTTCAGGTACGTAGAAGAGATAGTTCAAAAGGTTATCTTAACAGATCTGACGTGGGCTGATGGTTAGGTTTTACTCTTTATTTTTTTGGGGGGAGGATAAGCCTACAGGACAGGGTCTGATTCTGAGGCACCCTGCTCCTGTGGTAAGACATGTCTCTGATTGCTCAAATGCTGTGGTACAGGACTTATGCCAGACTGTCAGAAGAAGGGACGCCTGAGAGGGGCAGGCCTACATCCCGGTGTGTGTGGCTGTCCCATGAGCTGGCTGTGCTGGGCTGCTGGCTGGTACCCCTGTGGGAAGCCTTTCTTGCTGGGCGCTCCCTTTCCTCTTGCAGAGGCAGCTGGTTGGAGACCTGCAGCCTGGCAGCCACGCCACGGTGCCGGGCTCCAATCCACAGAGAGTGGGAAGGGCAGGGCGGTATTGGCACCTCTGCTCTGACAGCCGCTCTGGCATGGCATGCTTCTGACGAGGCTGTGTCCCGGTGTCGGTGCGGCTGCTTGCCTTGCTGGCAGTGAGGCCCTGGATCTCAGACTCGCGCTTAACTCCCTGTTTCTGCGGAGGTGCCGCAGCTTGTGAGGCCAGGCCTCCACAGTAACTCCCCTTTCAGAAACTTCCCTCGCTATGGGGGTTTTGTCTGTTGCCTTTCACATTTACTCCTCACTGTCATGTAAAGGAAAGAGAAAGTTGGCCTTTTTTGAGGGTGAAGTATGAAGATAATGGAGAATGCGCTACTCTATCTATGCACAAATGTTAAAGTGGGACTCTTCAAAGGCACACATGCTGCTCTTCAGAAAAACTTGGAAGCTCAAAGTCTTGGCCTTCTGTACAATAATCACTTGCATAACGCACATGCATACATCTGTACATCAAATGCTTGTGTGTAATAATAACATGGAATTTCCCTATATGCTGAATGTATTGCACAGGGAATGAAGTTAAGATCTTCACCATCTTCAAAATGAAGCTTTCTTGTTTGGCTTTTGTCTTAAACATGTTTGGGGTATTTTTTAAGAAAAAGGAACAGTTATGGTAGCTGGAAGAGCTAATGGGAGGAAAAAGATGAAATGTTTACTTGTACTTATGAGGCTAAAGAAGTAACTCTGGAATTGTAAATAGTGTGCTGCAAATTTTGACAGGAAGGCTGTACACTGCTGAAGGTGATGGTTTACAAAGTGGTCTGGTGTGTATATGGGATAGGACAGACAGCAGCTGTGGAGGGAGGGCTGTGAAGCCTTTGGATCAGGAGATGTCCGGTGAGGCACTGTACTGTGCAGGAGCTGTGCTGAAGCAAGGCAGCAGGCCAGCCTGGGAGACCCAAGCAAGGGATGAGACCCCAGCCAGGCTTCAGATGAGGCTGCTGGGACCTACCCCTTGACCAGCTTGGGATGGGAGGCGCTGCTGCGGCTGAGCCTGTCCCTGGCTGGTCCTGTTGTGTTGTAAGTCCGCTGGTTTTGGCATGGGGCTGTACACTCTGCTTTGAGCCTTAATGGTGATAAATCTCTTGTACGTAGACTGCTGGGTGAATGTGGGGCTTGGGCAAAGATGTCTGCATAACTGGAGGGCTTGAAGTGCTGACAGGAGTCTTTCAAACTTTGATGTATGTTGTTTCTAATGTGAGGCGAGCTGCTGCGGTCCTGGGAAGATGGATTAGGTTGTGCCTGCTTAAGATTCAGGTCAGTGCCATGCAAATTTTTCATTCAGTATCTGAACAGTGGGTCTTTTAAGAATTTGCCTGACCCACATAAGGCTAGTTTTAAACTCTCTGTAGCTGGATGATAAAGTCCTGTGCTTATTTCAAGCCACTTAATCTTGTCTGCTGTCTCTGCTGCTGCTTCTTACTGGAGGACCAGCTTCCTGACTAGCAGCACGTCGCTTCTCTGCCATTCCTGCACAGGACAAGCTTTGCTGGTATACAGCGAATACAGGGATGGTAATTCCTGGCTGGAAAGCAAGAATGGAGTGCTGTGAGGCAAATGTGATTGTATAAATAGTTTGGTGGGATGGGAGGGTAGCTAGAGGTGGTCTTGTCAAGTAGGTTGTCTGTTCTGTTGTGGTAAGGATTCAGTGGCCATCTGGCTGATGATGAGGTGGTGTTCTGCTGTTACCACAGGATTGTAAGCACTTGTCACATATATGAGTATTTAGAGTTTGTATCGTCTGTGTGTGTGTACTCATATCTACTTGTGCATCTAAATACACTTTTGTCATTCAGCTTTCACAGCAAATACCAGAGCTCTCTGGCTTGCCTCTGTCTAGACTTTGTTTAGAAATTATTAGTATTGCAATGAAAAATCACTAATTAATATACTGCTACTCTAAATTTCAACTTGTCACGACATTGTCATTAGTTTCTACAGATGATCTCTTCTGTGTAGCCTAGATTCTAGCACGGTAAAACTGCCTATTAATTTTTATCTTTTTCTCTTACAGTAAAAAATGGCATTTCAGAAGGCAGTGAAAGGAACTGCTCTCATTGGAGGAGGTGCCATAGCAACAGTTTTTGGCCTCTCTCAATTTTCTCAGTATAGAAACAAACATGTAAGTATTAATTATGATTTCTGATAAAATATGAAACTTAAAATCTGTTTGAGCATATGTTAGGCTTATACAGATAGTTTTGTTTGGAAAGGAATGCCAGGAGGCTCTCAGCTTGATTTGGTGGGTGCTAATCTGGAAGATAGCATTAACAGTAGTTCACTGTTGTAGGTCTTTAACCAGTGGGGAAGTGTGATTGCTGTAAATTGGTTTTCTAGCTTAAAAAATGACCTTTGTGTACTACTCAGGGTTTTACTTCGGTGCAGGAGGAGTGGAAACCTCCACTGAAATGTAAGCCCTAAGGAGAGTTTGGATAGTATTTTCAAACTTACAAGCTTGAAGTGAAACCAGCATCACTACCTCTAAATCTCAGCTTTAAACCAGTCGTGGTGCCAGCTCTCATTCAGTTCAGAAAGGTGAAGGCTGTTTGAGGGTAGGAGCTGTGCCACAGAAGTCAGTGATGAGACTCCTGTTGCTTTTGGTGGGTGTCAACTTCTGTCTAGGCAATCTCAATCAGACGCTGGTAAGCTCAAAGTACTGTTCAGAGCTCCATTCCAGGTAGCTAAGGCACAGCAAGAATAAATTCCCCAAGCAGTGAAGGATGATGTTGGAGACTTGCTGTTAAGGTAACAGGAAGAAGTGCAGTAGATACCTACCCTATTGATTCTTGCTGTCGTAGAAAACAGACTTCATTGGCATATCTTCTCACAGTAGACTCAGAGTCACCATGCCCTTTTAGCTTGCTTCTCAATGCAGAAGCCAAGGAGAGATCAGTAAAAGGAACATGAGTTGTGAACTGGTTTTAGGTAGAGCTGGTGTGAATAGGCAACTACTCTTTGCCTTAAAGCAAGTAAATCCTCCTTGTTTTAACACAGTTGTGCTGTGATTTAGAGTTTTGTAAAATAACCACATCTAGACTTAGTAGATGACTATAAGGGAACATGTCTTCTTCTCTTGTGTTACGTGTGGGCTGTGAGGGTGACATCTTGCAGTTGGCCGGAAATATTTGCAGTCAGTGTTCTGTAAAATGATTGAAGTAGGTGTAGTCAGAGCTGTGGCCTGATTTGCTTCAGTCTAGGTTTGGAAAAAGCTTTAGCCCAAGAAATACTTCTTTCTTCCTTTTGAGATGGTATCAGTGTGAGCAGCTAGGTGAGCAGGTGCTCATTTCATGTGGTGGTTTCTGCTTCTCACCTTAGAAATATAATCAGTCAGCTCTTCGTCTAGACAAGCTGTTACTCCGTGAATTGCTTTAGTTACCACACATTTACTGTTAGTTACCATTCAAATTGGGCAAACTGAAGATAGGAACAGAAGTGGATCTTAATGGTCTAGTTGAAGGTAAAACAGTGGGTAATGAGAAAAGGTAATGAGCTCCATGAAGGTGCGTGTTATGTCTGAATAGATGATACTCCGAAGCTTCTGACTGTTTCTATGGGGAGGAGTAACAGCAGCTGAGGTATTAGTAAAGCAAATGAGATGAGTCATGTCTGAGGAACCTAGCTGGAAAGCGGATAAGACAGGATCCTTATGGCTTCAGATAGTGTTGCAGAAAATAAAACTTAGCATTTAAAGTGAGCTTCTTGTTGGGCTGCCTGTCTTCCACCTAGCTGATAATACTGCTTCTAACTCTGCAAAGTCTTTAGCAAAGGATTTTACAGTCTGGCTTCATTACTATCAGAAATGGCAGCTTCAGATTTTAGGACTGCTTAATAAGGGGAGTTGGAAGGGAAAACTGATCTGGGTAGCTCACTCATCATATATGCAGTACTCCAGAATTCATAGAATCATAGAATAGTTAGGGTTGGAAAGGACCTTAAGATCATCTAGTTCCAACGCCCCTGCCATGGGCAGGGACACCTCCCACTAAACCATGGCATTCACATTTTCCTAGGGATTGGATGGCCATTGTAAATTTCCAGAGATGGATTAAACCCCAGAGTTTTACAGAAGGGATTTAGTCTCAAAATGAAATAACTGCTTGTCCCCCAGTTTCTAAACCTAACGCATCGGATCAGCCTACAGAGGATCTGAAAATTTCCAGCATATGTGTAAGTGAATGGATCTGTCAAGTGAACAGCATGTTGTTTTCATGTTGTACTAACTTGCACATTTCTCACGTGATATCCCTTAAAGCCGCTGCCTTAAACACCTAATATAGGGCAGCAGGTGGAACATAACTGGAGGGATTGACACAAAGGAGGACAGTCCATTTGCTGTGTTGACATATCTAAGCTGTGGGCATGTCCCCCAGCCCAAGTGTCCTCTTTTTAATAATGCCTGCCAATCAAAGATATACTAGGGCAAAGATCTTGTCTTCCTTTGCCAGAAGAGGATATTGCCCCAAGATGTGAGCTAATTGGCTGCACATTGTAGAAAAGCTGTTGTTATTTCGAGAACAGAATCCATCACATAGTAAGACAGAAATAATATGCTCAGGTTTTTTTTACCCATGTTCATATTGCTTCACACGGATGTCTGTGCTGTGGCTAGAGTCTTGGAATTAGGGGCACCCAGTTATGGAATAATGACCTTGGCAGGCTAATAATCCTGAACACACCGGCTAGTTGATATGTCTTTGTTTTCCATGTTCACTCAGATGGTGGTTAATGTTTCTGTGAAATTTGGCTGTCCCAGGTAACTCCAAGGGAGAAGCTGAAGGATGGTAAAGTTCTGGCTCTTGAGAAAAGGTAAAAGGTAATTTGGACTTGTTAGTCGACCATATTAGTGAGTGGTTTGCCTACTAAAAGGAGCAAGGATTGGTAATTTCTGATGCTGAAATTTAAATTGCCCTTGCTAGGTTTGAGAGTGAGGAGAATGGCATAGTTAGTCTTGTCTGTATGTAAACAGCCGTAAAGTATTTACACCTTGGAAATAAAACACTCCATAGATTAGGATCTATTCTGTTTTTCAAGATTTTTACCCCAACTCGTTTTTCTGCTCACACACATGTATGCTGACATTTTGGAGCATGCTTCTGCAACAGCAGTTGAGGTGATATAAAGGGAGAATACATATCTATGTATGGAATATGTGGGCATACAAGGGGTTTAGTAAATTGCCCTTAACCTTGTGCTGGGTTTTTTGAGTTTCTGCTGAGCAAGGGAGGATGGGCACATGTGGTGACATGACAGAACTGTTACTGAATTTAATGCGTAAGCTGATAGATGAATATTGTACTTCAGTGTCTTTTATAGTAACCTGGTCACTGGGATATTTACTGAATTAATAAGCTGAGGTAGCTTAATGCTATGTGTAAGAGAATAAGTAGGACAAACAATTCAAGTAAAACCTCTTTCAGTCAACACGCAGGAGTGGTTCTCTCATATGGAATAACTATTGCCCTTAAGGAAGCTGGTCAAGCTTTCTGTGCAGCCTTACTGACTTAGGCTGTGGAGGACACATGCATAACTGACGGAGGCTTTTGGTTAGATTTAAAAGGAAAACCCTTTTCCAGAGAAAAGGAGGCAGTTGGAGAACTCTTCATGGCAGGTATTACAGAGATCTGAGAAAACTTCCTAAACTGTTTTTGGGTAAAGCAGAAGTGCTCATAGTCTCTTATATCTTTTCCAGTGTTCCCACTGTAAATGGGTTTAATCTTAGACCATACAGGAACTGTTGAAATCTATGTATGCTACATTAACACCCAGTCATGAGGTCCTGAAGGGAACTGCATCTCAGATGGAGTTGGACCCTTCTGAGATCACCGGCTGTATACGCAATTGATTAATTTGGCCTCAGATATTCAGATGCCTGTATGACAAGTGTGACATGGCCAGCCTTTGCTGGCTGTTTCACCAGGGCTTCTAATGCTAGGGGTGATGGAGAAATGGAAAGACCAGTTTCTCTTGTTTCCTGGAGGTGCTGACTGCATTGCTATATTCTTGTTTTCTGTGCCTTTATATTAATGCATCAAGCCAAGCGGGCTACTACTTGATGTGCCCACAGGTATTCCTTGATGTGCCAAGTCTGAACTGAAAATTGAGGGGTTTTTAATTTTATTTTCTTTTTCCAATCCCACACCCCTGTAATCTTTAAGAGAAAAGCAGTGATTTGCTTTGGGGGTGTAGGAGATCCCCCCTCCCCCCTCTCTTCCTAACAAGGCCCATCAGGCAATCCTGCTCTCTTTCTGGCATGTCAGTGTGTTGGTGGTCAGTACGAATTGCTCATCAAGGTGAATCCAATCGAGTGTGATAATATGATAATGCATCAGGGCCTGCTTTGGGGGTTTTTAATTACTTTTTTTTATGAATAAGGATGATGAATTTGACTCTGCAAACCTACCTGGAGATTTACATTAGCCAATTAACAAGGATGCTTGCTTATGGATTACTAGATCACTTTATAACTTTATGATTAAATTCAAACTGCCAAACCAAATTTCTTCTTGCTAAGAGCGTAATCAAAACCATTCAAGGAACTCTTGCCTGAGAAATTGTAGATATAAACAGCAATTGCTTATTTCAGTAAACATGCTTGTTCACTGCCAAACTAATCACGTTATTGCAGATGGAATCCCTGTATGCAGCTTTTCTTCTCTCTCACATTTAATTGACAGCAAGATGAATCATATCTATATCAATTCCTGGTGCGTTAATCACCGCTTGTATTTCAGCACTAATCTCTATCCTCTTGCTATGCCAATGGCTGTCTGCTTGGGACTCTGGTCTGTGCTTTACTATAAGCCATTTGTTGTAAATAATGTGCTTAAAAAGCAAACCAAAAATTACAGTCAAAACCAAATGACGCTAGCATTTCTTGAACTCTGAATTTTGTTTTTCTTGTGTTCTCTTGTTTTCCTGAAGTTGCACACTTTGAAAATGGTCACTTGTTTTGCAAAAGGCGTCATGTCTGGAAATGTAGTGCAAAACTAATTTTGAGATGGGGTGTTTCACTTTCTTAAAGCTCATGGAAGTTGAGGGTACGTAGCTGACTTGTTTGGCCAAAACATATTCAAGGCTGAAGTGCGGGTGGTTGTGGTCTTCATAATTTCTTCCTTGTCACTGTTGTCTCCAAGTTCCAGGGTGATATTTAGGGAAGCTGGGACATTGACATCAAGCTGTCTGTGTACTCTTGTAACGATGCAGGACTAAAAAGCATGCTTAGTGCCACAGCTAGCCAAGGTAAAAACGGGGACTATGCAGGAAGCTGGGCAGTAGCATTTGCTATGCGACCCAGAAAGCAGCAGCGTTGTTGCAGTGTTCAGGCATTGAAGGGGAAAAACCTTTCATGCGCTGCTTTCTTACTCCCTTCCAGGGGGGAGGTTGCACAGAGCCGCCACTGGAGGCAGTCAGAGGGGTCACGGCAAACCTCTGCAGGCACTCAGGTGCCAGAGAGTCTTCCTTACAGCCACCAAGGAGGGAGTGAAGACAGGAATGGCAGGATCGTCTCAATGTCTCCCTTCTCGTGTCTGTCACTCCCTGGGAAACTGAATTCTGGAGCTGCATTTGTGTACTATGCTTTAGGGTTATACAAGTTTCTACCATATTTTGGAGGACGTGGTAGGTTTTAGCACTGCTACAGACAAGTAGGCTGGGAAGAGAGCACAGCAGAAGGCAAAAGTAGCTGGGAAATGCAGAATTCATTGGTCAAAAGAATAGCATGGAAGCTGAATTTCTTTGAAGGGCCAAAACTTTGTGCTTTCTGTAGTGATCTTTCCTAGGTGCCACATATTAGTGTAAACCTGTGAGAGCAAGGGGGAACTATAATTGGGAGGCTCATCAAGATTCACCTCTGCTTTCCTTTGACTCAACCTCTCTGCTGTCTGTGTGTGTCTTGTAATTTCTTGAACTCCTGGGGCTGGCAGCACGTCTGTCTCTATTTGAGGGTTGTGGTGGGTTTAAACAAGCTTCTAATTAGGAGACCTTTCATTACTAATTTGTAGTCAGGGACTAAGCCTGGTTGAGTGCTTGGTGTGTCTGCTCACGTGCCTGGAGGTGTGCCTGTGCCCAGGCACCTTCTGGGCTGGGCTCCAGGACTGCCTGGACTGGAGGGGGCCCCAGCGGGACTGCAGGCACCATGATATGGAAAAGTCAGTGATGGTACTAGAGCTTGGATTATAATTTACCAAATTTTAGTGGGTTTAAATCTGAAGTTTTGCTATTTTCTGGGAAGGTATCAGTCCTTAACACGAAGCGAAGCACTCTTTCTCTAGTCCAGCTTTCCTGTTGATTGAATTGCAACACACATGCAGTGAAAGTGGTAACTGATGTATGAAGTAACTTGTATGAGCTACTTATGCTATAGTCAATATAATCCATGATTACAGGATGAACTTGAACATTAATTATCTTTTGAGTATGCATTTCCTGTAGATGTGGCTTCTAGTTATTAGACTTCATTTTCAGTTGTATAGTAGTGATAGCAACATTGAAGAAGAATGTGTTTCAGTCATAACACTGCTGAAGAATGAGGAAATAATTTTGAACAAGAATGTTTAGGTTGCATGTACCATATAATCTGAACTTGGGCTTCTTGTGTATGGCTGGACTGGCTGTTAATTTACAGTGGATATGTTGCAAAGAGGCACTTTTACCCTTCCCTTGCAAGGTCTGCTGACAGAGCTCTGTGACACCTTGTGAATTGGTTGCTAAAGAGGAGCTACATTGCTTGAGTAGCTGCTACAAGGACCCATTTAGCTGTGCATGTGAGCGGACAGCAGCAAGTGACTGCCTTACCTTTTGTCAGTCAGACTGTTTTCATGTGGCAGGTGTATATTCCCTCCCCATTGCACATGCCAGGGAAAGTGGCTGGAGTTCCTGAAACCTGGAGGTGGTGGATTATTTTAGAAGAGTTTTTCATCACCGCAGTGATCTGGGAGTGTCTCCCTAGGAGAGACAGTGTGGGCCAAGCAGCCATAAAGCACTGAGGCAGTGCCTGTGCTGATGTTTGCAGCATGAGACTGGGCTAACGGGCTGTTCCGTGGCAATTGTAATTCAGTGTTAACTGTGCAATAGGCAATAGAGTTATAGAAATAACTGAACAACTTTGCTAAGGAATGCTTGGAAAGAAAAGCTTAATTGAGAGAGTTTGCATGTTTTAAGCAGCATATGGGAAGAGCTTAGACAAAGAGATTGGTTTAGATGATAGAAAGTACTATTTTGTTACTCAAATTTGTGTAAGTTTACAGTGGTAGTGCTCATAACATAGGTTAAAAAATACATGATAATTAACAGGGGCTCAGGATTCCTGTGACTGTAAAGGTTTTCAGAATACACTTTAAATTCATGTTATCAGAAGACAGTCTTCAGAAACTGATTAAAACCTTAAAATTTGAACCATAGTCCATGGTAGTTGACTGAGCAAGCATGGCAGTCTTTCTCACCGCTGTCACTAAATGGAGAGCAGCGGTGGCTCCGGAACTATCAGGCAGAGGACTAGAGAGATTATCAAAGCCATTGCAGTAAAATCTGAACTTCTCTGGAAACTGCCACATTATTAAGTTTTGTCACTTTAAAGACAGTTGTATTTTACCATGCTGTAGGACATAAATTGCTTTGCTTAGAAGCTTTTAGAAAAGGATGTGGAAGTAGTGTTTCTTTGGTGTTTCAGTAACACTGTTTCACAATAAACCACATAGTCCCATGAACATGATCAAATTTGAGCTTAGATTAATGCCACTGTACAAGTATCAATTTTAAAATATAAAATGTGCATTCATCTCTAAGTCCTTTGCTTTGATGGGTTTTTTGGGTAGTGACTTGAGAGCCTAACCATGCATCTGTTTATTAAACTGCTTCATGAGCATTCTGTAACACTTGACATAGCAGAGGACAATTCCTAGAAATATTAATATAGGTAGTAGCTCTTGACTGCAGCTTCATATTGAAGTAAGCAAGATGAAGTCAACGTGTGCTAGCACTGTATGGGTTTAGTACTTTTGCTCCATAATGTTTCAGTACAATATTTTTATTAAATATAGGTTAAGCAACTGGAAATATTTATAACCTCTATGGTTATAGAGGTTACTGTGATTTGGTTCTGTGTATGTGTACACATGTGTGTGCGTATACAGAATAAATACAGATTCTTACATGTGGTTTTAATCTTTGTAGGGTACCTTCGTGAATGTTCAGGCTGCGGAAGCCTTGCCTGTTCCAATGAAGAGTCATCTCCCCACAAGAGAGCAACAGATTTTGGCACTGCAGACCACAAGTGAATTTGATGTCCTTGTTATAGGTGGAGGAGCAACAGGATGTGGCTGTGCTTTAGATGCAGTCACTAGAGGTAAGGCTTGAAAATGTAGTTGTATTCTTACTCTTGGATTACACGGTTTGAAATAAATTAGGTGTGGTTTAAGTCCAGCCAGCAGCCCAGAACCATGGGCTTGCTCACTCCCTCCCTTTCTCCCCCTGCTCCTGGAGGGATGGGGAGGAGAAACAAAAGAATGTATCTCCCATGGGCTGAGATAAGAGCAGTACAGTAACTGATGTATAACACAAACCACTGCTGCTACCACCAATAATAATAATAATGATAAGGGAAACAAAAAGGGAAGAGGATACAACCGCTCCCCACCTGCCGAGCAATACCCGGCCTGATCCAGCAGTGATCTGTCCCTTCCAGGTAATTGCCCTCAGTTTATATAGTGGGCATGATGTGCTGTGGTATGGAATACCTCTTTGGTCAGTTTGGGTCAGGTGCCCTGTCTCTGCTTCCTCCCGGCTTCCCCTCCTTCCTGGTAGAGCATGAGGCTCAGAAAGTCCTTGGTCAGAGTAAACATTACTTAGCAACAATTAAAAACATAAGTGTTATCAGCACTGTTCCCAGGCTGAAAGTCAAAACCAAGCACTGCACCAGCTACTAAGGAGGAGAAAAATGACTGCTACTGCTGAACCCAGGACAGTATCCACCCCTTATTCCATGCCATTCACATCATGCTCAGATCCCACATTTTTCAGTATACCACCACTCCTGTCTGTTGTATATCTATATATATCTCTATATCTCCACACGCACACAAAGATATCATTCTTTAGTGCATGGACCAATCCCTGTAAAACTGCTGAGTTCATCCAGCCCATGATGTTAGGCTCCATAACAGTCTTAAGTCAGACGTAACAGTCTTTCAGAGCAGGAGAGACAGTGTGCGGTGTTGGATTGTTGCCTGCTGATAACACTGTGGAACTCATCTGGTCACTGCTGATCTCGTCTGATTTCATCAAAGTTCATTCTTTGTTGGAATGATGTTTGGAGGAAAGTCCGAGCCAGCCACTGGTGAGCTGAAGACACCTAGCTGGTAGGCTGTAAAAGTGCTACACAGCAGGCAACAGCACACAATTGGGTTCACTGGCTGTTTTCCCTAAAATCAAATCCCCCTGAGGTACACATTGGACTTCCCCATCTTCCCACATTACCCACCAAGTATGTCCGGGTCCCTGAGCAAAAGCAATCCCACAAGTGGGTTTGCCTTTACCTGAAGCAGGAATAACCGAGACTGTCTTCTCCAGCAAATTCTTTATGTGCACCACAGGAGCTTTGTCCCCTTCTACAGTATGTAAAAGTTCTGGCTGGGCTGGACCAGCCCTGTTGGTAGATCCTCTGGGGCAGATCAACCAGGTGGCTTTTGGTGAATGTGTATCCCAATGTTTGCTCTCAGTGTAGTTTTTAACAGCCCATTGTACCGTTTGATTTTCCCAGGGGCTGGTGCATGGTAGGGGATGTGATATACCCACTCAATGCCATGCTCTTTGGCCCAAGTGTCTGTAGGGTTTTTCTGGAAATGAGTCTCATTGTCTGACTCAGTTCTCTCTGGGGTGCTGTGTCGCTACAAAATCTGTTCCTCAAGGCCCAGGATGGTGTTCCGGGCAGTGGCGTGGGGCACAGCGTACATTTCCAGCCATCTGGCGGTTGATTGCTTCCACCATGGTAAGCACAGGGCCCTTGCCTTGGTGGGTTGGTGGGAGTGTGATATAATCAATCTGCCAGGCCTCCCCAATATTTGTACTTCAGCCATCGTCCTCCATACCAAAGGGGCTTTAACCATTTAGCTTGCTTAATTGCAGCACATGTTTCACAGTTGTGAATAACCTGGGCAATAGTGTCCATTCTTAAGTCCACCCCTTGATCACGAGCCCATCTGTATGTTGCACCTCTGCCCTGATGGCCTGAAGTGTCATGGGCCCACCGGGCCAAACACAATTCACCCTTACGTTGCCAACCTGAGTCCATCTGAGCCACTTCAATCTTAGCAGCTTTATACACTTGTTGGTTGTTCTGTGGTTCCTCAGTGGCCCAACTCTTGGGTACATGAGCTTCATCAGGGACTGTAGTGATATGACAAGGGATAATGGGTTCGAACTTAAACAGGGGAAATTTAGATTGGATATGAGGAAGAAATTCTTTAGTGTAAGGGTGGTGAGGCACTGGAATGGATTGCCCAGGGAAGTTGT
>JANRGW010008852.1:0-11851 GCA_024733675.1 Psilopsiagon aymara | reverse complement strand
GTCCAACCTGGCCTTGAACAATGCCAGGGATGGGGCAGCCACAGCTTCTCTGGGCACCCTGTGCCAGCACCTCAGCATCCTTATAGGGAAGAGCTTCTGCCTTAGATCTAACCTGAACATCCCCTGTTTCAGTGGGAACCCATCACCCCTCGCCCTATTGCTATGGTCCCCGATGGGAAGTCCCTCTCCAGCATCCAAAATTGAGAACTACCACCTTCATTTTCCGCTAAGGTACAGATTCATTCAGAAGCAAATTACAACAAAAAGATCTTTTTTATATAAGTAGTGTTTTCTAATAGATTAACTCCTGTGATTCAGGGTAATGTTCAAATGTGACATTTCACTGGGTACCTTTGTTTAACTGGAAAGGAACACAGAGAAATACAGTACAGACTCATTCAGGAGAGCCTGCTGCTGTAGAGAGTTTACAAATGCCCTGCTGCATTCATGTAGCTAACTCTAGAAATCTGTGACCCCCTTGGTTTGTCCATCTTTCACTACCAACACGCAAGGCCACATTACTGACCAGTGTCTCACACAGCTGTGTAGAAGATGACGGGTAGACCTGGGGGTACAGAGAGGCACCAACTTCATCATACATACAAGGTAGCTTCCAATAACAAAACTTTGTAGGAACACATAATCCTTCATTAGCATTTATACCCTCTGTTTCCTAACACAAGCAGTGAACACATGGTTTACGGGAGCATTATGCTTCAGATGCCTTCTCTTGGTTATTAAAATAGTGGCTGTGTCCCTGTCCTTTTACCTAGCACCTGTATGGAACAGTGCTGTCTATATTCTAGCTACAAGTACTTTATATTAGGATAACTTGAAGGTCAGAAAATTATGTATGTAATTACATACATATATACATATGTAATGTTGATATACATGGATAAACCCACATACATAAACCAAATGCTCCAACCACCTCCGTAGAGTAGTCAATGGTCGCTTTTGCTAACCTTTAACTGAACTGTTCTATCGTGCTTCGGAGTCAGAAATCATGCTGATGGCTGACAATTGCTTCCCAATCATAAGACTCTCCAAAAGCAAATGTTCAGTTATGAATTAATCCCTGACTGGTGAGATTTCACAAAGCAGCTTGAAAGACACAGACGAAAACAATAAAGGAGCTAAGTTGGACCGCTGCCTTGTACACAATTACATTAAAACATGACACATTGGAATTCTTATACATGGAAGGTCTTTAACAATGTGAGGATTTCGAATGAGATAAATCCCGACACACTGTACTGTAATCACATGACAGAATAGACCTGCAAAGCTTATTATACTGCATAACCAGATGGTAAACAACAGTTGTCACTGTACTAAGAATTACATCTCTGTAATCAATAATAGGAAGGAGGAACAGTTGCACAACTTGTTTCCTATTATGTTCACTTAGGCAACGTCTAGATCAATAAAGAGCATTAAGCCTCATACCAACTGTAGACCATTCCTGCTCAACATGCCTCTCATATGGTAGAGATGGGTCCAGCTGTACTTCAAAAGGCTTGTAAATGGATAACAGTTCTAATCTAACATTAAAAAGCAGTGGTTCAAAAAGCAGGCAAGTGTAGGACTTCTTTAGCATACGAGAGGAGACAGACCTATGATGCCAGTTTTAGTATCAAAGTCAGCTTATTTTGTTAATCCATCTCGTAACTATATCTTGCTACAGCCTATCTGAAGGACGTTACATGTTTTATATGGAGGAAAGAGTAAAGAAGCAACCAAGCATGGTATCACTGGCTTACATATAGACTAATTATGCGAGTATAGTAAACGGCTGGTAAAAATTATGTATCACCCCAGGCCAACACGGCAATTAATTATGAGTGAGTTTTTAGCTCATCTCTTTGTTAATTATTTAAACAACCAAGAAATCAACCCGTTCAGCCACAGCCTCACCCTCCTGTCAAATCCATCACACAAATGGGAACATTCCAACAAATAACTGCCTTAAGAAGATGACAAAACACAGGACACTGAACTCTTCTTACCTATTCCAATAAATACTGCTTTGTAGCCATCTTCTTTCAAAGTCTGGAGTGTCATCCCATCCGTTGACAGGCCTTTACCAAAAACGATCTGAAAGAATCAAAGATGACTTGCTTTTCATGTGAAAACAATTGCCATTGCATTGCTCCTGCATGCAGACATCTCCTGAGGAACAAAACTAACTCGGTCCACATACCTCCTCCCCCAAGTCAGGCTTAAAAAGCCAGACTGGCTCTGACTTAAGCAAGTGGCCCAAACTAGATATAGGTAAAGGTACCCTTAGATGGTCCTCATACGGGGGCCACCACAGGCTAGCTTGGTTTCTGCTGCGAGCTACAAGAGTTAAAGCAAGCTAAACAAATGAACAGAGCCTGTTTCTGGAACACACTGAGGTGAAGCTGAACACGGCAGTTTTCTACTGTGAGGAAACCACTGTATTCAGTGCTGACTCCAAACAGTTGTATTCCCATGTGAAAATAAGGAATTTAAGAAACATGATCGGGAAGAAGAACATCCTTTAGGGAACATACACTAAACAAATCACACCAACCAAAAACCAAGCAATTAAGTTAACTGCAGCAACAGGAGTGAAAGTATGAGCCTCTTCCAGAGAAATACAGAAAAGACATAGCACTGCTCTGTATTAACAGGGGCTGTGAACAGAAAACCAAGCAACGTTTTCCTGCACAGCACCAGGCACTTGGTAGGCCTCCAATTGCGCAGAATGTAACGCCGTTCCCAAAGGAAGGAGGGTATTGATTTGTGCTGCACTCTCCAAGCTCACAGCCAGGATTTTGCACTAGCTTGAAAACCTTTATGCCAAAACCCCTCAGTGAAGCCAATGGAGGGGCTGGGGATTCAGAAAACCCGCCTGCAAAAGACTGGGCTGGAGAAGGAAGGATGTGTGAGGAACGCCCAGTGCCCTACTTGCTTGTACTTGCAGCAGACTCTTCGGTATGGTAAACTAACACAGGTTTTCCAAATCCAAAACTGAAAATGAGATCAGTTTTGACAGCAGCTTGCACTTGCTCATTCTAATTCAGACAAACACCAATGCCCAGAGCGTGGCAACTGCTGTTTATTTATTGAAAGGGATGTCACAGTTATAAAAATGCACCTATAACCTCTACTTGTTTCAGTTCAATTACTATTTGCTTCCAGAAGCAAAAGCTGATAGACTTGAGCAGTGATATTCCACCAGCAATCCCGCGTTGAGCAGCCACTGCAGAGGCTGAGCAACTACAGCTGTTGTAAGAGTGAGACGGGGAACAGCGTTTGCTGCGTGTTCAGCAAACCAACTCCAGCAGCCCCCTGTGTAAAGGTTGTGCAACTGAAGATACACACACCTTTCGCTCAGCTCTCCTAACCCCAAAGCTCTGGAGGGCACAGAGTGCGTGCGATTCCTCTTCTGATATCCTGTCCTTCTTGACACGGGTACGTGTGTTTTGAGCTCGGTACTTCGCACTCGCTGAACTTGAATGTTTCTCCCCAGGTTTTTGTCCTGTCACCTGGGTATTCACTTCACAAAATGCCATGCTCCATTGCGCAAGCACTGTGTGTTGTGATCTTAACAACGTACAGTGCTTTAGTCTTCGTGCCATGGTATTTCTTGTTATTGAATCTATGTTCCATTTAATATACTTTTCCTATCAGTGATAAAATAAGGCAAATATAAAATACAGGCTCCAAAACCTAAACCACCCATCATGGTTTTGGTCTCTGGAGATTTAGTACATGTATTTAGTATTGCTGATTTTATCAGAGTGTAAAAGCCATGCAGTTGTAATCCTTTCAGGAGCACAGAACTACATCCTCACTGGCAACACAATACATCCCATAAATTTGTCATTGCAGTTTTTTATCCTATTGCGTACATATGGTATGAAAACCTAAGGAAGGAATTTAATTGGCAATACTATTTTATGTGGGGGTTCATAATACTCCCAGGGCCCAGCTCCATAATCCTTATTCAGCTGACTAATTCTTACTAATTTCAGCAGAATTACTTGAATAAACAGCACTACTGAGCATTTACTCAATACAGCACTTTCCAGCACAGATTGGAAATGCTTTAAGTAAACACCAGGAAATACTCTGGGCTTATATGTGAAGTATCTAAAGCTGAGGTACTTTGCTAAGCAGCTTGCCAAAGGGTCAACTGCAACCAGCGGCAGAGCTTGGAAGCAAATTTACACTGAGATTCTCTGCTGCACTTCAAACCTGCAGGGGACTTGCAGGTCTTGGTGACATGGTGGCTCCATCAGTCCACACTGGAGACCTTTCCATAACAGAGAGCCCTGGGAAACTGGATTTTGCAGAGCTTCTCCCCAGCAATTGGATCTAGAAATGTCTCAGTGCTCTGGTTTTAGCCCCATCCCTACCTCAACCTCCATTCTGTCAGTCTTCTCAAGGGGAACAAAGGCATCTCTAGAGTAGAAAAACAGGCATAAAGCATTTAAAGCTTTATCTTCCATCTTCCCTGCATGTTTATGAAACCTGGGCAGACGAGGTTCGCAAATAACTCTTGTGACAAGTCACAATATGAACCAACATGAAGGATTCCTGGCAGAACTTCTTGCTTCACTCTATGCTTTAGTATCATGTTCAAAATGTATTATCCCTCCCAGTACTCAAAGGTTTGATCCAGCGATGTATTCTGGATTTGTGACTTCTCTCCAAATGAGCAGCAGTTGTCAACACTATCTACATCTTCAGCTCCAGCCCTAAATTAACAATAAAGCAAAGTTCCCATTATCTAGAAACAACAGACATTTATTTAACACAATAATGCATAACTATTACTTTCCAAGAAGCTGAAAGGCAGTTATTTTTCACATGTTAACACTTTCATTTTAGGCATTTTATTGTAAGATTCACTTGTATGAGAGACTGTGTGCTAAAACGGTAAGGAAAAACCAAGCCCCAAACCAGGGAGAGGGAACAAAAGGAGAAGTCTGGACGAGGAATGTTTCCAACTTGCCTGGAAAAAAACCTTGATTATAAAAAAAATCAAATCATTCCAGTGGCTACACTGAACCCCTAAAGCAATTTAGGAATTTGTTCCTTACAGACAATTAATCACATGCCGGCATGCCAGATGAGAACTATTGATTGCCCTTTTCCAAACTAGTGGCATTCAGACAGGAGACAGACAAATGCCCTGAGCAAGAGGAAGCATCTTCCTGCCTCTGTCTGGCATAGCTTTTAATCGTTCTTTACTAATGTGCATGACATTTTGCTGTTAATCTTTGGCAGAGTTCTTGTTCTTTTTTTCTCTCTGAGCTATACATAGGCACAGTGTATTTTTCATTACCTTTACTCCAAGATCCTTCATGAGCTCAGCTTCAAAATTCACCACCTCGTAGGGCAGGCGGAACTGGGGGATTTCCGACGTACTAAAACAAAGAGAAATGCTTCTGAAATACGTCCAGGATTTATTTGTTACAACTTCAATTCTTATAGCACACCTTAGTTAATTTTGACATATGTGAACGGAAATGTGCTGAAACTTGGCTTTTTTAAGTTATTGGAGTGACAAAACAGCATTATTCACCCAATGCTAAAAATACAGGCCAGGAAGTACCTTGAGGCCAACCCTGCCCACACATGCAGGTAACTGTTTAACATATGTTGGGCTCGAGTGCAAAAGAGCTTCAGCTCCATTTCTTTTATTCTCCAGGAATATGTAACACTAAACAAACAGAAGACACCCATTTAAGAACAGGTCTCACGGCTACTAAAAGCAAAGCGATCCCCTAGCAATGATTCATTAAGCTATCAGGATGGACAAAGTCCTTCATTTTCCATCAGCTCTTGGTCTCAAGTCTGCTTTTTGACTTGATGTTTATTATCCGGTATTTTTTTCCTCCTGGGGAAGATTTGGAATGACACCTTCAAGTTCCCAGGATCCCACATCTCCTGTATGGGCAAACTGCAGTGCCAGCATAAAAGCTCTGTTCATATATACCAGTACAAGTCTTTATCTCCAATGAAATGATGTCTGTTTATGCCAGTTCAAAAGCCCTGCCATAAACCACATTACAGGTAACCACAGTGAAGTTCTTGTTTAGATACTTTTGTTCAATGAAGATCAAAACCCTACACATATAGGAGAAAAGTGAACTTCTCCCCAGGTATTTCTAAAGCTTCTGTCTAATGTGTTTTTAAATTAATGGAGCTATCATTCCATAACAAAGCACTGGCACCAGAGAGTCGCTGTGGCTTTGTTTTACACACTGGTAGTGACCACACCATCTTTAACATCTAACTTCAATGGGCCCCAAGGATTTTCTTTATTTCAAGTTGCATCAACTTTATTTATATTGATGAGAAAGTGGTGTTCCTCCTTCTAATTTCTAATACTGCCCTTTTGTCACCTTTCCTGAGCAGTGTGCAATGAAAAGGGTTCTATATACCAGATAATACATAATGAACATGTCATGACAATACAGCTTTCATAGGTCATGCTGAGCAAAAATATGTCTGAGGCAGAAACTAATGTATCAAGATGATTCTGCAAGAGGGACTCAATACAGAAATCTAATACAGAAAGGAAAGTCCTATTTTCCAAGCCACCTATATATCTGTTGAAGGTCTGCCATGCGCCCACAACACCACTGGCTGCTTTATGTCACCACTAGATCTGTAAACGATTCCTTGCTCTTATTAAACATTTACTTAACAGTTTTGTGCTGTGGAATATACCCACATATAGAATCATAGAAGAGTTACATGTTCCTATGCAAACACACGGTTCTGTGGGGACACATGCATGCACATTGATGACAATAAGCATTTCATGGAAGCCATCCTGCTGATCAATGCTTCTGATAAATCAGTTATTCTGATACTGCTTCCTTCAGCAGCAGAAGACAGGCTCTGACTCTGCAAAAGAGACAGAGTGGGGGGAAAGAAATGGGGTAGAAGTGCAGGAGGGATGTATGTTGGGACCAGCATGCCACAGATTCACTTTGACACATCTGATCCAAGTTAGAGGTGCCCCATATTTCTAAGGTGGTACCTTTGCTTAAGGGATGCCCCTTTGGCCTAGTGAAAGGAATGCATGCTGTAAACCAGCGGTGTAGCCAGGAGCACAAGCAGTGAAGCTTGTTCAGTCTCTAAGCAAGAGCATGATCTGCTCATGCCTACGCTACTACTATAAAGCATAAATTTCACACTACTGGTGAAATGTAGGCAAACCAGCCCGTTAATGTGAAGAATTCAGACATGGTCAGAGAACCACAGGCTTAAGCTATGTTTACATATCACACAACAGAGCTCCAATCCCTAGACACCTTTCTACTGCCACAACATTACTACAGTTAGCTATGATGGAGCATGGATGGGAAGGAACAGTCTAGTTAAAATGCACTTTAGAAAAGCAGTTGATTCCAAACACAACATTCATTTGGCCTTGTCAGCCAGCTGCAATAGTTATGAAGACTTGAAAACACACTCATCAATAATCTAAATTTGTCAAAAGATGGACTGCAAAGACTTAGGAATGCAATAATCAATGACTGGTGCCATGGGCTAACCTCCCTTCTGATCCAAGATTAAAATAAGAACAAAAGGAATTGATGCACTTAAGACAGATGTGAAACTTTCTCCAATGACTGGAAGTAATAGCTGACCTTGATTGCTATATGCTCCTGAAGACCCAAAAGAAATCCCTTTAAAACTGCACTGCTTGACCACTAAGGACACTAACAGAACAGGCCAAACGCAGCGTAAGGCTTTCTACAGGAGAACAAACAGATTGAGTTTTATTTCAAATTCAACTTAAAACACAAAGAACAGATGCAACTTTAAATCACATTGCTTCAAATAGGCAAGCACACAGGAAGCAACTGAAGGATTGCTCTGTAAGCAACAGCAGAAAGTACCGTATTACACTGCCAAGCCCAACCCGAGTCTAACCTGTCACCAACTAAAGCTTCATTGTTAGAAACATGTCATTATTTCCTACGAAAAAACTGATTAGGAATCTGGTATTTATGAAAGTATATGCTACTCAGCAGGTGAGCTGGTATTTCACATGCTACATTTGCAATCCTCTATGGCAACCAGCTCAAGTAAAACAGCTCCACAGTTATATATAAACACCTTGATAATTGGGTGGAATACATCTGAACCTCACTGGGAAAAATGCAAGTAATCGGTTCAACTTCTCCAGCATTGATTCTCTATCTTCCAGAGCACTGAGTAAGTATTTGACATTATGACATTATGGATCAAATTCATTAACGGTGTCAACTCTATTGATTTCAGTGATGCTGCAAAGAGAAACGCAAGCACGTTACCCTTCTCTCTCGTTTCTTTTATCTCTTTCTTTATCAACCTTTTAGTGTGAGTACATCTTCAACATACAAAATTTGATTTTTAATAATACATTATCTTATCCAAGAAACTTAGAAGAGACGATCTCAGCATTGCTATGGTGACAGAAAATCACCTTCTGGTAGAGGGGACGCCATAGAGATGTCAGCCAAGTGGCAACCACACAGGAAGCCTGCAATGGTGCCTTCCTTTGTGTATCTGCAATTTCATGAAGGTTGAGAACTGTAGGAAGTTTTTTTCCCTTATGTTACGCTTTGCTAAAGCTCCGAGTCCAGGCACATGGGACAGATTTATTCACTGTCCCCTTTATCTGCCTGAGGGTAATTCATGAAAACATTCTACGTTCAAAATGCTCCAGGAAATTAGCATTGGTACAAAACAGTTTAAATAGCTACCACCCTTTTGCTATGTAGGGCTGCAAGTACTTCATCAAGCAGTAGATGACCTTTAGGTCCTTTCCAACCCCACCCATTCCATGATTATGATCTTGTTTCAACATTTCTGGATAAGGCAAAAACGATCCCCGATACCACTTTCTCAAGTGTTAATCTGATGATAACAATTTTCCCCTGGAATTTGAGAGGTCATATGAAGAGAATACAGGACGTAGCCACCAGATTTGCAGTTATAGCTCCCTTGTAACTGTACCTGGTTTTACCTGAATGACGAATTCTTTAAACTGATGATTTTTTTTCTACTCTCTTCCTTGGTAAAGGATTGTGTATAAACTATGTTTTCTCCATAGTTTTTGCTATGCTTTCTACAGTCACTGGAATCGGTGCTTTGCTGTCATTGTTTCTTACCTTAAGCCTCCAACGTAGTCATGCTTTTCAAATATGGTGATGTCTGAATAGCCCAATCGAGCCAAAAAGGAAGCACAACTTAAACTCGCAGGTCCTGCACCAAGAAGAGCTATCTTCACATGATAGGCTTCAGGCATATCTTCCAGAGGAGGTAAGGAAGGGTTTCTGATCTGAGGAATATTCATAGCTTTGAACACCTGAAAAGCAATACAACAGGTTACATACTTGACATTTCCTCCATAAATTTTCTTATGAGTAACATGATGGAAGCTTCTACTTGTGCTGTCACATATCATTGAGTTATCATTGCAGGTTGCTTCAGAACATTATAGGAGTTCCCAAATGACATGATGGGTGCATTTGTGAGAGAAACTGGAGTTGCAGGGTTTAGTCCTTTTGTCTCAAAAATGATCTTTCACTACCGAGAGTTTTACAGAGAAGATGGAACCTTCTCAGTAGAACCTTACAGACATGATGGTTGTGTCACTACCAGTAACACAACAGTAACGCAGAGGCAGGCAGATGGCAGAGAATCTCTGCAACACCAAAAACTTCCTTCCAAACAATGTTCAGATTATTCTTACCACCAGAAAAGTATTACTGCAAGTACCATTAAGGACTGTCATGCCAGTGACAGTCTTGCTTCTTCAAGAGACATCTGGGTGACCCTGGATGAATCACCTATGGCTTGACTTTTTCGAGGCGGTAGTAACCAACCTTAAGTGGTTTTGAAATGCTTTTAGAAGCTGCCCCTAGTCTACAGTGCAGTGTTTTCAAAGGTAACCCATGCTTCAGATGCCTCCTCTTGGATCATTTTAATATGACTTAATTCATGTCAGTTGCTGGCCTATGTCAGATGCTCTCCCCTTCTTAACCAGGCATCCAAAAGCTGTAGGCAGAATGAAAGTTAGCCTGTTTCCCCTGAACTGCCTCAATTCTTCTCCTGCAAAATGGTGATGATCTGCTCCATTCTGCCTTGACAATTAAAAGTGCTTTGCGATGATCTCTGATCACTGTAATGTGTTTCTACAGAACCCAGCACAATGGGCTTCTGATCTAGCTGTAATGTCACATGAGTTACATCAGATTTGGGTTTAATCAGTTCTTTGTTCAGCCGTACAGGTAGGAGGCTAGGGCAGAAAAGTTCTACATTCACTGAGGTACACTTCACTGTGCTCTGTATTTACACTCATTGTAGAAGAATGGAGTCCTTGTCTTGTATAATCTACAAAAGGAAAAAGAATAGATTCACAGCCCTTTGCAAGCTACTGAAGATGAGGAGCATGGAAAAACATATTCTGTGGCAGAAGCACAGTATACCAAAAGGATGCCAGGAGTTCACTGCACTGGGATTCTCAGTCACATCAAACGCTTCAAAGCTGCACCTCAAAAGCCAACATTGTTCCCCACCTACTTCAACGCAGAAACACATTCCGTAAGTACCAGCTACTCCTCTAAGACACATACATCATCTGTTGCCTTAATAAACATGCTGTTGAAGCTATTGCACAAGTTTACCAACAGCTTCTACTGTCCTTAGAACTCCAGGAGGAAAAGGTTTTTCACACTGAACTCTGGAAATCCCACTCATGAAGAGGATTTTCCATTTCTATTTGGAATCGATGTTCATTTTCTCCCTGCTCACTTGAGCACTCATGCCAGGTAAAGCAATTACGAGTTCCTTCCCCTCCTCAAATTCCTGTGTCAAATTCCCCCAGCCTTTGTAAACTGACACAGCATTTTAACCAACTGCAAGGAGCAGGAGACAGATAATTGTTCTTAAAAAATAACCATTTCAACCTGACAATGATACGATATGGGAAGGTTTAATGTGGTTATTTATGGATTTCACAGGCTGAAAAGCTGATGTTGTGCTGTGAAACGAGACTGTGATAACCAAAATGTACCAGGGTTATGCTCAAATCTCTGCTTTGTTACATCCACCCAGAAAGGGCTTCAATGAGACCAAGCTGCCATTAAAGTCTGACAGTTGTTTTAGGAGGGTACTTAGTGATGCAAATTATAACTTGTGTATTTAATGTGTATATCGAACACTGCCAATGCACATATACTTAATGAATGCATTCTTCATTTATTGATAACATAATTATGCTTATATTTATTATTGAATAGCTATACCCATCCAGTAACTGTGTTACTAAAGCATCACAGTAGCACAGCGCAGCATTAAGGTTCAGAAACCAGGCACTCACGCAGGGAATTCCAGTAGTTGAGGCTGAATGGTCAACTTCAATTCTGCCTGTTTGCAAAGAGGGTGAAACTGTCTTCCTTGCTGCACAAGCTGGCTGTGCTGCATATCTTGCCATCTGGAATCCAGTGGCACCTTTGCATATTAAGGCAGGCAGGGGAACTGTGTGAAACTAGCAAACTGCTCCAAAGCATCTCGGAGAGTTTCACTCACTTCATGGCGAAGTTTGCCTGTGCTGCAAAACACCCAATGAAATCACACTGCACTTTTCTGGACAAATCCTTTGGCGTGCAGAGATGACCTGCCTTGCAAGCAAGTGTTCAGCGCCACATTGCACACAACTATGAGAGAATCCCCGACTGGTTTGTTTTGGAAAGCACCTTCAGCTCACACAGTTCCAATCCCCTCTCACAGGCAGGGACACCTCACACCAGAGCAGGGTGCTCCAAGCCCCTGTGTCCAACCTGGCCTTGAATACTGCCAGGGATGG